>QLOZ01013326.1:0-15698 GCA_003314065.1 Lactarius sp. MG50 | reverse complement strand
TCAGCATGCAGGAGGGGGCGGCCTCGCCAGAAACTTGTTGTATGGCTTACCTGTGATGAAGCCTGCCTCCTTGGAGGCCAGATAGGAAACCAAATGGGCAACTTCGTCGGGCTCCCCGAGGCGGTTTACAGTCGTCGCCGTGCGGAACTGTGCACGATAAGAAGAAGAATTCAGTGGTGCAAAGACAGGGCAATAACTGGAATGTGCTTAGTGGTTCGTAATACTAACCCCGTGGCGTCCAGCACGTGGGCCGGCGAGAGGCTCCAAGAAGTCATCAAATGCGTCGACTGTACACCGACTTGTAAGAGAGACATAAAGGGACAACCCTGAAAAACAGAGACGACTAACGAAGCCGTGACTCCACTCCCGCAGGAGCGTACGCGTTTACGGTGATTTTGTGCCTCCCAAGCGCCAATGCTGCCGTCCAGGGTCAGAGTTCCAAGTAATTTACGCGCTCACAGGGAGAAGGAAACGTAAACACATGCCTGCGCTTTGCGTCATGCCTCGGATGGCGTACTTGGTCGCTGTAAACGCGAATAGCAACTCGGT
This sequence comes from Lactarius sp. MG50, assembly GCA_003314065.1. Taxonomy (NCBI): domain Eukaryota; kingdom Fungi; phylum Basidiomycota; class Agaricomycetes; order Russulales; family Russulaceae; genus Lactarius; species Lactarius sp. MG50. The sequence goes on along the minus strand of QLOZ01013326.1, from coordinate 15,149 downwards.
GGCTGACGTGACCGTGTTATTAGCAACGGTTCCTCGAGGGGGAAAGGTGGAGGATTATAAGTACCTTGCTTTCCGCCCATGGAGGATGCGCCTATTGCACGGGGATCCGTATGAGCAGGTCAACGCACCAGCGTCAAGATAGACGTCTGGGCGTACCGATAATGCGCCCGCCTCGTCCTTGCGAAATCATCTGTTTAGCCGCGTGCTTGTAGCAGAGCATAACGCTGCGCGCATTCACTGCCATCTGCTTGTCGAACGACGAAACGGATGCTGCACACATCGCCGGGTGAGATACATTCATACGCTCACCCGCGTTGGTGTAACTTACTCGACAGGAAGGACTCCATGATCACGGTGCCAGCATTGGCCACCATCTGCAGGACGACAGACATCAATACACAAGGGGTTGATTTGACGGGACAGACCGTCACCGCGAGGACAGGACGATCTAGTGACACGTACCACATCTAGGCCGCCCAACGTACGCACGGTACGCTGGATCATAGCGGTAACGACGGACTCGTCCGAGACGTCTCCTGGCACGGTGAACGTGCGCCGTCCCTTCTCCTCGATCGCCTTGGACACCAAATCTAGAGCAGGCATATTTGGCAGGTCATTCACCACCACATCGTATCCATCATCAGCGAGCCGGAGCGCTATGGCGCGCCCTATGCCCCGCGAGGCGCCAGTGACCAAAGCAACGCCTTTGGATTGGGGCTGGGATGTTTCGGAGGATTCCATGTCACGGTGCGGCGTCGTTATAGGGGTTGAGTGGAGAGGAAGAACCTTAGTCGGGTTTTTATCAGGATTGCCCCTTATAAAGGTACACTGTACTAGGACTGATTCATCGTATTAGGATGGGGCGCCTAGGCTGTAACCACCCGTCAACCAGTGGTGCAAATAACACAATCGACGAAGCCAAGACAGCTGGCAGTCTCGTGGTAAAGCGCCAAGTGCTAACTATAAGTGTACCAGTATTGCACCAGGACATTCATTCGGCGGATCGCTGTACTAGGGTTAATATGTACTCTGGGTAATACACCGACTAGCCTCTACCCTACAGTAATGAGCCAGTTGAATATGAAAACTTTTTCTGGCTCCCACTACACAGCAACACAAGAACAGGTTCATCAGATATTTACCACGATATCTGGTGTCAGTATCCAGAGTAAAATACTCAGGCTACTGATTAGTAAATGAACTTACAGTAGACCGTTCCATTCCATCAATCGTAGGGAAGATTACCAGAAAAGGGTTCGGAGTCTTAAGATTATAGCGTCCGCCTTATCGCCATCTTCAGCCGCTTTCACAATCCATCAATCGGCCTATCGATACATGGCTGTGAGAGCCTTGACCATCATCTGGCTTACTGCAATTTACTGTACCTAAACACAGGGTCATACTGCTGGTAGGGACGGGGGAATTTGGATATGTTCGAGTGCCAGTCTATCACTGTAGCTATTTCAGGCCGGGTGTTCTCCTGAGATCCGAGTCCACCCATGAAACAACAGCTGTTTGGTTACTGTACGAGTTTTCAGTTTCATTCTAGTGGGCAGCGGGCAAGTGACACTAGTATCCCAGATTGGACACTGCGTAGCATACCCGTGCCTCGATTGCCTCGATCAGCGTCGCCCTTTCTCGCCTCACACCGCTTCGGAGTCAAGGTTTTCTTTGTCTTGTCAACAAAGCAAGACCTTAATGATGTGGCTGTTCTTCACATTATTCTTGTTCGGTTGGTCTACTCGGTGATTGATCCACCAACCATCGGGCGTGCAGGAAGGTCTCATGCCAAGGGGCGTACACGGGTGTAAATTGAAGAACCAGACAGGACAGTGATGCTACGAACTCAGCTACCTTCGGCGAGCTCGACTTTTTCCGTCTCCACCCTTGTGTAGGTTGCCAAGAGCACTGTTGAACATAAAGTCCGCTACGTCTTTCCTTTCCACTTCTCAATCAAACAGGATACCACCATTAATAGAAATCTGGTTTAATGTAAAATAAGCATTGATACGGGAGCGAGGAAGACGGACGTACACATTGACCTTCGCGGGCAGTGAACAAACAGGAGAATAGTGTTAATAGGTGTGGTGGTGCAAAATACGCCTAGTACTTACCAGTGACGAAGCCAGAGCCGTCAGAGACAAGGTAAGACACGAGACCAGCTACCTCCTCGGGACTTCCAGTGCGCTGAATCGGCGTGCTCGAGGCGAGCTAAGCCCTCTCTCAGACGAAGGCAAGTTGCGCAGTTCAAGAGAAGGCTCACCATAGCAACCCCATTCTTTGCATATGGACCATGCTTGGAAGCATGTAGGGTATTTATCCCCTCAACTGTTACAAACCTTCATACAAGGAGGATGTGCTGAGGTGGACAAAGGACTAACGCATGCGAGTGTCTATTGCGCCAGGAGCGTACGCATTCACAGTAATTTTGTGCTTGCCGAATTCACGAGCTGTAAGCATTATATGAACACCCACTGTCAATTCATGAACGTGGAGTGTAAATGGGAAAATGGCGTACCAGCCGCTTGGGTGAGACCGCGAACAGCAAACTTGGAAGCGGAATACAAGGAGATGATGTCAGAACCTACTCCCAAAGGTTGAACTCTGTTTCCACATATCGTAAACATAAGATATGACCTTGTTTGCCTGCTGCCGAACATGCCCCTGCCATACTTCGGTCAATACGTAAGTTATCAGAGACAAAGAAAGGGCCCACCGATGATCCTCCCACCGCCACCTTGCGCGATCATTTGTTTCGCGGCGTACTTGTAACACAGCATGGTGCTGCGGGCATTGACGGCCATCAAGCGGTCAAAGCTCTCGACGGTACCTGCGTCTCTCTCAGCGTGCTGTCGAAGGCACAACTTCCCCCAACTCACAGTCCAGGAACGACTGATAGAGGATGATCCCCGCGTTGGCGACCATCTATAAAGAAAAGCGTCAGCACAACGGGCAAATGTCTGTCGTTACGGGCGAAAGGATTCACCACATCAAGGCTGCCCAGTTTCTCCACGACTTCCTGGATAATCCTCACGACTTCTGGCTCCAGAGATACGTCGGCGGGTAGGGCGAGTGAGCGCCGTCCCTTGGCTTCGATCTCCTGTCGAACCTCATCCAATTCAGGATTGTCTGCTGCTAGATCATTGACCGCAACATCATAGCCATCATCGGCAAGACGAAGGGCGATCGCACGACCAATGCCGCGTACTGCACCAGTGACGAGGGCTACTTTGGTCATCGCAGAGGCTATATTTGCGTGAGTGTATGTATGAGGAAGGGGAGGGCGAAGGAGCTCCTCTGAAATGGGTTATTCATATACACATTCCTGACCTGACGATAAGCCCCCAATGGAAATACTAGGGAACGTTTATAGGGCTGTCCGAGGTACCATTTCCCACAGCTAATTGGGTTATTTGGACTCAGCGTTGGCCGAATGTCTCGAACGGGACGGGCGCAGGCTCATGGTATTCTAGGAAAGCATGCTGTACAACTACTATTTCCGGGGCGCTTCAGCTGGTTAGTCAAAGGAACTAGGGTTGCGATGGTGCTTTTAAATACAAACAAGGAGCGAGAGGACGGCTCCGGAGGGTGTATCGAGGTCGCATCGTAATGATCGTATGCTCCTCACTTTTCTGGTCCTAAGCTCAAGGTTTACGGAATAGGAATACCACCGAATCCCGGACAGTACACCTAGTAGCTGGGCTGGGTGTCGGGTCTGTCGACAGCAAGCGAGAATGTGAATATTACAAAGTGTGATTAGAGTTCTCTATCAGTCAAATACATGTACTAAACAGGGACTCGGAGAAGCACTAGCATAGCAAACCTGACTCAGCCTCGAACAACATTGAAGTAGCCATCTATGTAAACGTCGGACCAGTCGATATAATCAAGCTTATGGAATGAGTCGCTCCTTGAAGTTCACTGCTCGTATCCATATCTCGCCCGGCCGGCTGCAAGGAAGCGCACTCAGCAGACTACCCATATTCCACAAGTGTTATACGCACCTGCGCTCACGAAGCACGCGCCATACCATCCGTTCCCTTGCTCCGGGCGGGGGAGCTACATCACCAGCCCGGGGTTGAAATACTCCTCGGCAGCGAGCTTGAAGATCTGCAAGCCCCTCATTGGTTCCTTCAGCTTCTACGACGACTATGCCACGCCAGCCGGGGTCCACAATACGACGTTCTCGATTCGGGAGTATGATCGTCGGTGCACCACCAGGAGGCGAACGAATTGTGAACGAAGACCGATGGACCCATCGCACAACGGTGTGATAAGCGCCCTGTGGACTGCGAAGCGATCTTGTTGGTGAAGGTATGGTGAATCATAACAAACAGCTCACGTTTCTGTTCGTATGCGATCTTGTAGTAATTGCAAATTCGTGATGATCTCTTCTCCCCAGAAACGAATATCGAGATGGCAAATGGGATTGCGGTCTCCAGCTACCCGAATAACTCGATGGAAATACGATGGCGGGAAGGCAAGGGCAGGTAGCGATGATGGTACATCGCCAATTTGTGAATATGTGTAGTCAAGGTCCTATAATAATTTTGGGTGCATGAGATGGGATCAGACTGTATGAATATGCAAGACGCACAATAAGGTACCGTCCATCCCAAACTAGTCGTCCGACGTTGCCTTCATCTCCGAGTGCGGTATCCCAGACGACGTCGCCAACGCGAAGCAGTGGCAGGATGCCAGCTTTCCGTAATTCGGTCTCGCATTCAATCACACCGGAATCGGACAGCCAGTCTCCCTCCGGGGACGGTACGAACACGCGCAGCAAGGGCGCACGCCGCAAGCGAAATAAGGGTGACCGAAAGCCACCTGTCGTGGGAGTACTTCCAAGCGGAAGATGCGGTTGCGAACCAGCCCATTGGGACCACGCAGAGTTTGTCGGAGATGGTGCACGGCTCGACTGCCGCGACGCTGGGCGATGTCTGCCGTTCTGACCTTGTCCTGCACCTGCACTCCATGATGGTGGTGGTCCGCTAGGCTGTCTCGGTGGTGGTGACTGTCCAATACTTTGTCTCCGCCGCGTAGCTGCACCCTGTTCTGCATCAGCCTCAGCCTGTGCGCGGAGGCGAAGGACAACTCGATTGAAGGCGCGTGTTTGCTTCTTCATTCCACGGACTAGCTGAGTGCCCTCCTCCGAGGGCGGTGATAAGAGTACGGAGGCAGATTGTGCATATACATAGACAGGCACACTGACGCCACGCATGTACGCGTGCATTTCTGCGAGGCTGATGCGAATGGGCTCGGGACCGGGCCATGACCAACGCGCATAGCCAACGGTACCCAGGTAGCGTTCTAGGGCCACGTCGCAAAGGGCGGGGTCAGAGTCCAGAGCCTGACGTATGTCTTTGCTTGTGCCCCCCCAGAGAATGAGCCATTCATAGAACGATAGGTGCACTAAGAGTTCTGCCAACAATTCTGCGTTCTGCAGGTGCTGTAGCAAAGGGTAGAACTTGGGCTTTGTTTCCTCCGCGAGATCTGCAATGTCGATTGGGACAGACTTCTCCAGCCACGTACCGCGTCGACGCGCGCGAGCGCGAGAATATTCCTCAGAGGAAGAGGGCAATGTTCGTCGACGGGGTCGAGCTACGAGCTCGGCATCTACTAGGGAGGAGTTAGATACGGGCTCAACAAGACCATTTGCATGGTGGTCGGTGACGTCAACAGCACCATCATGTAGTTGAACGGCTCCTGCAGGCGCTTGGATGGGGTCGCCATCAATTGACCTAGCTGTGCGACTGGGGGATTCGTGTATGGGGGACCCATTGGGTAGATAGGTCTCCGAGACGCTCTCCTGGGCATCTTCTACGCTAGATGGTGATGGATATTCTCCCTCGGGCTCTGCTTCTACAGGAACAGGGGTTTCCCAGGTTCTGTGCGTGTCGCCACGTGTTTCAATTTCTATATCATCCGCTGATACAGGAGGTTGAGGAGAGGACTGGTACCCCATGTGATGCGGCCATTTACCCCGGATATCGTGTGATGATGGCTTTTCGGGGGGTGTCGGTGGTAGTAACGACTCAGAAGATGATGTATTTCGGTCAGGCAGTGACCAAGATGAAGATGGCACAGGTAGACTGGTACCTAATTGAGCTTGCGATGAAGGTTGCGTAGTCTCTGGCGTCGGTGCGGGGTTCGGCACTGACTGAGGAGCAGGTGGTGGAGATAAATCCTTAGGTAGACGCTTCCCGTGACTTGACTTCCTCGAATGCTTAGCAAATGGCGGCTTGTGCTCTTCCAGGAAAGACGGGGATGCATGCGCTCTGATGACAGAGCCTTTACTTATCCTGCGCAGAGCCGGATGGGCCGTAGGCGGGGCTTCGTCCTCATAGGAAGCAACTACCTGGGAGGTCCGGGTTTGTTCCTGACGATATGTCTGGGTGTGCGAGAGCGAGCCATGCTGTGCCAACTGCGAGCCATGCTCTGGGCTGTCCGGCGCTGTGCCACTCCATAGAGGCTTGGCAGGAACCTGCGGCTGCTGTTCCACCCGCTGTTCAACCTCGCGAGGACTTTCGCCTTCACGACCGACGGGACGAGATTCCGTGTCCTGAGTGGCGAAAATGCGAGGCCCACGTCGCATTTTCTCAGGTGCTGGTTCTGGTTCAGGGTCCCGTGCCGCAAAACTAGGTGCGCGTCCCCGTGTGCGCGTGTTGCCGCGACGTGTGCCGGAAGTACCAGGGCGCTTATCTGGGGATTGTGGTGGTGTGGCGAAAGGTGCGCGAGTGGTTTCAATTACGATGGCCTGTGACATATTCCGATGGATGCTCTCCTGGAGTGAGGACGTAACTCTGATTTGTGGGTCCTCCATCAGTGTTCGAGACGTCTGGCGATCCAGTTTATCTTGTGAGAGTTGGCTGTCAGGCGGCGGCCCCGGAAGGGGTTTTGTTGTTTCCATGCGACCATTCGATGGCGGGGTCAAAAAGGCCCCCTGATGGGGCGACGCTGACGGGCTCTGCCGCGGGTCAATACCATAGGGTGCCTGCGGAGATAAAGAAAGTAAGGAGCGCGTTAACAACGTGGAAAAAGGCGTTTGAGGGGCAAGTGCCGCTCTGTCCCTTGAGCAGCATGTATTGGCTACTGTGAGAGAAACTTGCCTGGTTCGGGGAAGGGGAGAAATTATCACCAAGCTTGTACGGCTTCTGCTAGAACGTGTATGTGATCGTTAGCACGGGTGTGAGTGGTGATAAGAGGGAAAAAGACATGAAACATGCTGAGGTGTTTGGGAACATCACGACATCTAGGAGGTGATGCCCTCGGGCTAAGTGCAGTCCACGGAAGACCAAGGCACAGAAGCGACGGATTGATAGGTATGCGTACCTCTGCGGGATCGGGCTTTGTAATATTGTACATGGATCCACTCGTGGGAGGGGGAGGAAGACTCATTTGTTGGCGGAGTTCCTCGTACGAGCGGGCAGCGATGGCAGGCGACTCAGTCGCCGTAGTATATGACCGTACAACAGAAGGGAATGAAGGCGATGAAGACTGGTATACATTAGTAGGCATCGCTTTTTGAGAAGGAGATAGTCGAGGTGAGACGGGAGGCGACGGGAGGACGTCACGGGATTGGTATGAGTTCTCGGTGAGTGCGGCATGATGTGGTTTCAGAGTTGAGAGTTCCTCATCTGAGAAAGCTGATCATTGGAGGGAATCAGCACAAGCATACATCGACACCACAGAACCTGAGAGAACTAGTGCGAACGCTAAAGAGCGAAGTCGCGGCCTTGCACAATGCTTGCACGTTATCGAGACGCATTGTGCCGTCTCCGCACAGCGGCAAAGGGAATGCACGACTTACAAAACGTTTGCGCCTTGAAGGGCTGCCTTGACACTTGGGGCGGGATATCACGCGCGTCCTGATGTCGCTTGTTTGTGGGTGACTGTCCATCGCGCGGGAGGGAACCAGACGCAGACTGAGGGATAGGAGGTGTCCCCTGACGAGCGTCGATTGGCCCATGCTGCAGAAAAGCCGTTTCTTCGTGTCTCCTCCAGTTTTCTTCCCCATCGGGATTTGGACGGTTGGGTCGGCCAAGGGGCATGGGCCCCGATACTACCGGGCGTACTCTGTCCTGGGGGGGCAATCCAGGCTTAACGGAGGCGAAACGGGCGTATAAAGGAGTCTCTATCGTTGGAGTCTGCTTCGTATCCTGGACGGGAGACGGTGACGGCCTTTGACGATTGTCAATGGGACCTTTCTTTCGCAGAAGGGACTTCATGACTGGCTCCTGCAAGATTAATACAACATAATTATAGTAAAAGAAAGCGCACAAACCGCGAGACCAAAGCACCCACAAGAGCCTGAGCGCTCCGGAGCACGGCTAACTTACGTTGACTTATTGGAATTTGGGAATGGGACCTTTCCTAATTTGGCAATCAAACAACTCCCGGCATCCCTATGCCGGGCTATCACAACATCTTCGCAACTAAGTTACAGTAGGTTAGTCTCCATTGCTGGTATCATCACAATCCAGAAGACGGCCGTTGTAGATGAGATGAGATCTGCTATGTACGCACCCCTTGCATGGGTATCGTGAAGCACAAGTAACGGGGATGGCAATTAATACCACTCTCGGAGTACCCGGTGCTAACAAAGTCCCTGGCGGGCGAAGAAGCGGCCACACTCAACCGCCAGTGTAGCTGATGACACACGTTTCAACGTTCAACGCTCAAACTCTGGGCGTCATCATCACAAAGACCATATCGTGACCCAAGCCACTTTGCCATAGCAACAGATAAAAAAAGTGTGTTCCCGAACTAAAGACGATGCTGACCTATTTCCCATTTCCAGTCCTACTACTGTTGAAATCGTCCATCAGCTGAAAATTTGTTACACTAAGAGAAAGACCGGAAGCTTCTGTGTGACATCAATACCTCAGATCTCATCCTTTTCCAGGTGTGCCGTTTCAGACCTCAAACCTATCCCGATGACGACGAAGTCTCTGCTGACGACTTGATGGAAGCTTCCGCGTAACAGATCACTCGGCGCCGATATCAGACGTCTGGGAGCCACAATCCCAGCCGACACAAGCATGTCCATGCAAAGCTATCGGCGCAGCGCGACCGCGCGCCATAGTCGGGAAAAACGTCAGCGAGAGCGGCCGGCTCACGGGTCCGGCAGATTACATACCCGGTCCCTTTCGGTCAGGCCCCTCTGGTTTATTGTGGCACAACGGAACCAGTTCCCGAGGTACCCAAACAAAACAGAAGAGCGCATCTTGAATGACCGCCCAGACAAGAACGCTGAAATTTGCATATAGTCCCTTTGGTCATTTCCTCGACCTCATTCGCGATCGTCATGAGGGAGGACATGGCGTAGATCTGGAAACCCTCGAAGCTAGGTTGCGTCTGTAATGTGCTGGCTTCACGAGCACAAGAATAAGCGCCCCAGTGCAGCAGTTCCTACTCAACAAGAATTTCTCTTCCTACGAGCGGTTCCGATTGGCCCTAGTTGAGGCAGCTACGGGAGAGCAGCATTCTGATGGACACGTAAATTGGACCCGACTCCGAGAATGGGATAGGGTCGGGAGGTGCTGACCCATAAATTCAGTTAACGTCGTATTTTACGCAAATGGACAACTGCTCGCAAGAACTCGTGTGACAACTTCTTGTTCCCTGCTCTGGGAAGTTCAATCATCGGCGTATCATCCCACAGCCTTCAAAGGGGTTTCTCGCCCTCACATCGGATTTAATGCTGTCATCCTTCTCGACTGGGCCAAGCTTCAGGTTCGTAGCACTTACACCCCTGCTTCCGACTCATTCTTCTGGTGATGATTCTGTCAAACCCACGCTGTTGCAAGCTTTCCGAGTGGCTTGTGTTCTACGCTCCGATATCCATAAAGACACGCAGAGAGTCGTGGAACATTCATCCTGTCAGCTTCTAGAAAGAAACCTGTAATATATGTACACAAGGTACCAGGTGACTGTCAACGGCCAGCAGTGGAAAAGAGCTCAGGTTTAGCCTTGTGTCGGTGGTATTTCAAGATGAAGGCAGCTGGCACGAGAACCGATTTATGTATGAGCCCATTGCAGAATACAAACCAAATTTACTTTCTCCAAGCTTCATTTCTGTGCCGAGCTCGGTCATGTATCGAAGCTGCTCGGTCAAGGGACTGTACAAGGAGGATGGAAAGTGGTAGTCATGGAACTTATCACGCACAAGTTTAGATGCCGAACGATACGCACTCATGGATGGAAGCAGGACTTTAAGCGCCTCGCGAGGAGCTTCCACTGGCATGAGAAAGGGTGGGTATACGATGGTCTGAGAGGCGTCAACTTCGTCATCCTATTTGAGGAAGAATGCTAATCGATCTCGATTGGGGCGGATATTCAGGGCATTTTTTTTCAACTTGATTACTCAATTGACTAAGGGGAAGAAGACGAAGCCCGTAATTACAATGATGGAGCACGGTGTTCGTGTTCTCATAGCCGCTCTGGAGAGGATGAAGCCTGCCCACACCACAGGTTCTTTATTCCGAGGCTTTCCTGGTTCATTTTCCTGAGAGGCAACTCGGAATTCTTGGAAGGTGGCATTCACTGTATTCACTGTGCCTTCTATCACTTGTCCTTCAAGCTATTCAGAACGAGGCAAGATACTGAAACGTGGTGTCTCGGGTGACTCAGTCGCTGCTGTTCAGTCGTAGGCTAGTACTTTCGTGGTTGAATCGCGCTCGATTCTCGGGAGCTTACAACCTTGACTGAATCAATGGTCGGCTGGGTCATGAGCTATGCATTGTTAAATGGGATTCACTGACATACAGTACTGCAATGGTTCACGTCTGTTGGAATAGACCGGATACACGGCTGACGTAACGAAACAACAACGCGTCTTCACCCCGAAGCAAATTCCATCCAGGGTGGCAGGGCAGACCCTTCCACCTCAATCCGTCTTCTCGGTTGAGAATTCTAGACTGCACGGGTGTAACCTGCTGTGATGGATAAAAGACTACTGTTCGGAAGGACCTTCTACTCGCCCTCTTGGCCTGCCACTCTTTGCTTTCTTCTCACTCAGACCGCCCCCTTCTCTTAAAGCAGCACGTCTTTGGACGTCCAAACCTATCAGTGGTCATTGCCATAACTCGAGCATAGACATGGCAACAAATTTTGACGACGCATACCTGGTGCGTGGAGCACACATCTCCGCCGAAACTGTCAACGCAAACAATGAATACTTCGCCCGCTACCCAAACAACTGGGCAAGGATTCGGTCCGCCACCGCCACTAGATGCTAATCGCTAGAGTTCCTGACGCTGATACGTCTTACAGCGGAATGATACGCGAACCTGCCGCTGAGATGCTTGGAACCATGATTCTGACTCTCGTCGGTACTGCTGGCAATTGCCAGTTCGTCCTCAGTTTGAACAATGGCGGTGCTTCATCCCAGAGGGGAGATTACCTTTCCCCAAGCTTTGGATGGGCTTGCAGTTCGTGGATATCTTACGTTCCATCGTATCTCTGTTCAGTAACATCAATCATCTAGGCGTTTCCCTGGGTACATGGGTCGCTGGAGGTGTCTCTGGAGGCCACGTCAATCCCGTAGTATGGTTCTTCTTCGACATTCTTCTCCAAATCAAACACATTCACACAGGTGACTTTATGCATGGCCATCTTTAGGGGCTTCCCATGGCGCAAGGTTCCCGGATATATGCTTGGACAACTCATTGGCGCTTGGGCAGGGGCGCTCCTTGTCTTCGCGAACTACTTTCACGCGATAGATATCTTCGAAGGCAAGAAAGGTAGACGTACCCTCAAGACCGGCTCACTTATGCGGTTCGTTTCGCGTAATCGGCACGTAATTGTCCTCATCCATTCAGTAGCTTGATTACATGCCTGCGGCAAACTGCTTCTTCGACGAGGTGAGTGTCCAATTAGAGTGCGGCAGCTTGGCCTCACTGGTAGGACCAGTTCCTCGGCACCTTCATCCTCTTGTTGGTGGTGTTCGCAGTCACCGATAAAAGAAATGGTCCCCCACCGCCTGGCCTCGTTCCACTGGTCGTCTTCATCACCATCCTTGGCATCGCCGTGGCCTTCGGGATGCAGACAGGCATGTTTTACCATCTTTCACCCATAACCTTTTAGCAAACCATTTGTGTAGGATCTGCTGTCAATCCTGCGCGTGACTTGGGACCCCGCATTATGACCGCAATGGTTGGCTACGGGCGGAAAGGTACCACTATTCTAAGTCATCTAGTCGTCATCTCTAATCTATTGTCTTCGTCGCAGTGTTCAATTACCGCAGCCAATATTGGATCTGGTCCCCTCTTCTGGGCTCCATCTGCGGGGGGCTGGTTGCCAGTTTTCTCTATGACTCCCTCATCTACCTTGGTCCAGAGAGCTTTATCAATGCCCCGTGAGCGACTACATTTTCGTATCTCCTGGGCTTTAACACGGTTCACCTAGGAACGAATCCGCCCGTCGTGAGGCTCTGAGAGCTAAGAAAGCCGAGGCCCCTTCAGGTTCCAACCTAGAAATCGGAGGGAATCATGGTACTCAGGAAGTCTAAGAATTTCTTTCTTCTTTTCTTCCCAGCAGAAGGACGCGCAACTTATCTCACGTTCTTTGGTCCGGGCTTTCCCATGTTTACATATGATGTTGCGAGAACCTTTCTACTATATATACCACATAAATACAAACCCAGTGGAGCGCCTACGTTCCTTTTATGTGTTTATTTTTGGCGGCATCACGTGCGGCGTATAATATCACGCCGCCGTTAACTTTCAAATTTTCCCTGCATCGCTGCGATATATCTTTCGTTAACCTGTCTCTCCTTCGACTGTCTTTCATACTGCGGATGGCGGCAATTCGTCTGATGCGGAGACTCAAGGGTGAGCAAGGACTCGGAGGTTAATTATTATTATTCGAAGCTGTGGCCACGATGGGACTCGCAACGGGGAGACGAGCGCCCCAGATCAAAATGAGAAAAAATGACAGTATGAGCCCTACTTGGGCGGAAATGCTATCCTGCAGTGGAGGGAATCGCGAGCCCAGATGAGACGATGTGCGGGTCACGAACGAGAGGAACAAATTTGGGTACAAGCTTCAAAGGCTTCCTGTCCGATGTCCTGATCGGCAAATGGCAATGGATGGACTAGAAACCCTTTCTGCATTACCATGACATCGACCTATAGAACTACGTAGAGAGATCTAATGCTGGTGTGGTCAAAGGCCCACCATAAATGAGCATATACATCACGACTCGGACGTGTTACCTCTGTAGCTCACGAGCTGCGGCTAGCATAGCGGCAGCTTCGGGGAAACGAGCCAGGGTTCGACATGAATACGGGGCAGGACAGCTGCATCGACGGCGTCAGCACATCTCATCTGGACAAGCTCTGAGACGAACGTACGTGATCAGCCCATCGCCTACCATATCGACGTCCACAGGCACTTCGTTACCACTGGCATCCTTCTGGCGCTCGAATTTCATAGCCCACAACATGGTCGCGATATCGATAAACAAGGTGTCGCTCGCCAAGTGTTTGCCTACGCATGAGCGTCGTCCGTACCCAAATGTTCTGTGACCGTCCTCTTTGGCATCTGACGGCCCCGGAGCTAGCTGCCCATGCTCGTCAAGGAACCGCGCAGGGTTAAACTCATCCGCGTCCGAGCCATATACTTCCACTTGGTGATTGCACTGCCATATATTCGGGAAGCACATCGTGCCCTTTGGAATAAACGTCCCCTCGTACCAATCGTCTGCTGTTGCCACGTGCGGGACGCCGAATGGAAGAGAAGGCCGCCATCGCAACACTTCTTTCACCACCGCGTGGGTGTATGGGAGGTGAGGGCGGTCTGCAAAGGATGGGAGGCGTCCGCGGCCCACGACCATATCGAGCTCCTCTTGGGCACGAGCTTGCGTCTGAGGATATACGAGCATCGCGAGGCACCACCATAACAGCGCACCTGCCGTCGTTTCGGATGCGGCAGTGCTGCACCGTTCGGTGAGTTAAATGCATGGTAGACAGCGGGTGTGATAAAACTTACAACATTTCTCCAGCAGTCCAAACTCTTTCCACGTCTGAGAGACCAAAATGCTCCTGCTGTTTGATGAGATTCGCGCTCATGCTGGGACGGTCGATCCCATTCATCTGTTATTGTGTTCTCAGATTATAAGGTCGACAGAGAAGCTCTTGAACAAACCAGATCGTTCTGGACTTTACTGAATAGATCGAGAAACATAGCATTAGTTTCCAAATGATAGCGTTTCGCATCGCGTTTCCATTTTGCAAACCTAGTTAGGCAAACACACCCGCCGCCGATCAGCATTGCTGAAAACTGCCCCACTTTGGTCCGACGACCTGGACACGGACCTCTTCGGTATGTACTTCATCCATGGGAAAAACTCCACCAAATGTGCCCCTGCGGTCGTGCTGGCCAGCAACCTTTCCATATATTCCTTGACTCTTGACACGTTGGGGTTATTGTCATCCTCAAGCGGAGGTAGATCATACACAACAGACATGATCATCGACGCAGCAGTTCGGCGAAATTGTTTGTCGACGTCTGCAGGCTTGGAAAGTATGCCCCAGGCCAGTAAAACGGCCTCCTTTGTTTGGATGGCGTGGTAGTTCCGGACGACATTTTTACTGAAACTATCTGTTGAGGCTCTACGCATGCGGCGCCATCTGGAAGAGGGCAAGTATAAGCTCAACTGACTGCGGGGGGGGGCGTGAGGGAGGGCTTACAGGTCATTTGGCGAAGTTAGTGACACGGCCATCCCACGGGTAATAAATTCGCTGGCGACGATGAAATGTGGCCGTGCCATATAGATCGATGACCGTCTGTCCAGAAGGTCGGCTGCTATCTTCTGTGTATTGAGAAATACCATCGATTGTCCTAGCGCCGTCATGTAAACCATATCTCCTGTCAAGGAGCGAGGGTCAAGATAGACAGCAGCAAGCCCAGGACACGTATCGCACCGTATTTTTCTAGACAACCTCGAGAAAGGAGCCAACGCTTGTTTCTCAACTCCAGCACATTTCCGATCCAAGGAAGACCCTTAGGGCCAGGAGGCAGAGGAAACCAAGTGCGCCTCCACAGTTGGTAACCTCCAATGAGAAGCAAGATGGTTATGGCAGCTGATCCAAACGAGTACATGTGGTAAGCCCCGGAGCTCCAGCGATCTGCAAATGAGGCGGCAT
>QLOZ01013318.1:0-14662 GCA_003314065.1 Lactarius sp. MG50 | reverse complement strand
TGATTCAAGTAGAGAAGAAGCGAATACCGTGACGTTGCTACGGGTACACGTTGTCGGGTTATCGGTGCAGCCAAATGGAGATGGAAAGGCTTTCACGACTTATGGGAGCGTGAGAGACACGAGATGGATTCTGCTATCCTTATAAAGCGGTGTCCGACTCTGCCCTCCAAACCGGGGGAGGGGAGAGGAACCCTATCTCGTTCGGTTCTGCCCTCAGGCCCCGGCGCTAAATCATTATCTGAGCGTAATTTGCTTTTCGCTGCGGCTGGGCCCGTCTCTTTCGAGTTCCTGGGCTGTTCACGTGCCTATCACTGTCTATGTCCCTATCCCTGTCCCTGTCCGTCCCTGCACAGTACGTCCGCTCACGGGCCCGTTATTGACCAGGTCACGGTGGCCGCGTCGTGGCCGCGCGCCTCCGCCATGTCTCTGGATCGTGAGCCGTCCCTCACCAATCGCACTGGTGATATAGTTATAGGACCAGGACCCGTTGAGGTACATGCCACGGTTACGTGTTGAAGCTGCGCCCGCTTTCGACTTGTAAACTCTAAAGTTTGTTCCTGGGACACTCTCTGGCCGCGCCGTGCACCCTTTGCTCAGTATTCATATCTGTCCCATGGACCTATTGCGGTCCTTCATGTGCTTTGATAGAGGCGCGCTGTATCCCCGTGGGCTTGTCTCTACGGCCACTATGCGCCCATTTAACCCGTCAGATCCCTCCGGAAGTAATAAGTACCCTCGAACGTCGGCGACAGGACCCCGAGTGCATTCTTGTTATCTTTAGGCTGAGGCCTTATTAGTGCTACTGCCGCATTATGCGATACTGTAAGAACCTTGCCAGCACATAAAAGGTGGCCTCCCGCGACAGCGCAATTGCGTCTAGACCATGTCGCAACCACCAGTACCATCCGGGTCAACCCCCGGCGAGAAGAATGTCCCCGCTGGGGAAACGTGCGGAACCTTCCTAGACCGTGACATTGACCTGAGTACCTACCACGAAAAACGTGCCGGGCGATTAGTCCTCGATCCCATGTGCGTCTCTGTTCCCTTGTCCTTCTGCCGGTGTATCTTTTCGACCACGTGTGCAACAGCGAGGCGTGCATTGAGTTTGGTGACGAGATTGCGTCACGCTTGAAGCTTTCGCCCGACGGGAAGATAGTCCTGTGGCCGCAGCCCACAGATGATCCGGAGGACCCTCAGAACGTCCGTCTCCGTTTTGAGGGAGTCACCGAACGCGGGAGCATATTGACCGTTGGCCCGTTAGTGGTCCGAAGGGCGAAAGACTGTCCAGCTGATCATCGTCACACTCGCTGCGGTGGTCCCCGACTTTGACTCGGGCATTGGTTAGTGTGGGAACAGAGAGAGGACGGTGCCAAATGGTGCTGACTCGGAGGCGACGTTTTTTTGTCCGATGCAGGTATAGCGTCGATCTTCGCGCTTGCAAACCAGTACCACACTACGACTGGTAAGATTAACGACCTGACGTCCAAGTGCGTACTAGCTCTGCTCGGTTTCCGCGCCTTCGTCTGCCAGTGGCTTAGTGCCCATGTTTTTCAGCTGGAGTATTTTCCTCCTCGGTGAGGAAGCTCAGCTAACCTCCCCATACTACTACGTGTTAGCAGCCTGACAGAATGCTGCGATAGGATGGGGTACCCTCGCCGCGGTGATGCTTATGCGTCGTTACGGGCGTTTGCCAGTGCTCTTTTGGTCACAGGCGCGTAACTGGGGCCCCATAATCGGCCGTATTATCCCAACTTAATGCAGGTTCTCGCGCTTGGTTTCCTTGTTGGCTGTACATTCGCTCCTAATCTGAAAACGTTCACGGGTCAGTACGTTTACTATGGACCTTGACTTGGAGTACACGCTGACGACCTCCCTGTTTTTCTATGAAGCGATGCGATGTTTGACAGCTTTCTTTGGGTCTGTAGACCGGTCGTATTTCGACTCCAGCGTGCTGATGCTACTTCTACTCCGTACAGGACGTGCCCGCAGGCGACGGTACGGAAGTACCTATTACGCTTGATTGGGCAGCACTTAAATAAGCACACAGGGTCTGTATGTTGTCACAGACATGTATCCCTTCCACCGCCAAGCGCGAAAGGTAGATGAGCCGCCGTCCCCTAGCCTTAATTCATCGAAACGTACAAGCTGTGTTTAGCTGAACATCTGGACCATGGGTTTCATCATTTCCCCGTTCCTCTCGCCTTTCGCGTTCGGTTTCCTCGTTGCACGAGCAAGGTCCGTTTACCCGCACTCTAGTATGTACCTTTCCTGATGATTATTGGGTGGTCAGTTGGAGATGGACGTACGGAATCGGCTCCATGTATGGCGCGTTGGTTCTTTTCCTCATTGCCTTCTTAGGCCGTGAGACGTGGGTATTCTATCTTGTACAACTGGCACACTTATGATTTGGGGTAGGATGTACGATCGCGGCGTGAAATCTCTCCCACCGCGACCGACAGGTGGTCTACGTTATCGTGTTGAGACCCTTGTGGGCATAACCGGCATGAAGATGGCCAAGTACAGGGCAACTTGGTCTGAAGCCGTCTCCGCCCCGTTCAAACTATTTTGGCGCCCACACCTCCTCAGCATAATGGTTTTCGAGGTAATTATCGCTGGGATAGCGCTTGCAGTTAGTTGAGCGAGTCGTGTACAGGCTATGCTGTTTGGTTTTGGGATCGGCATCAACGTACGTACAGTTCGATCGATACCCTATCGAGCTCGACATTTGTGAACCCATTCCTTAAACTCTTCAATAGGTCACCAATGCAGTTTTTCTCGGCTCTCCGCCTCCCGTAGGATACGGTTTTTCCCAATATGCCATTGCTGGCGCGTACGGAACGCCAATGGTTGTGTTCCCCGTCATGCGCAGTCCACACAGGGCCTCATGATAGTCGTCCACGCAGGTCGCGGTCATCATTGGCGAGCTCATAGGCCACTTCGTGAACGATGCCATTATGCATACTACCACAAGATTTAATCACGGCGTTTTTGAGGCTGAGAGTCGACTATGGCAAGTACTGCTGATGTGCCCCCGTTTGGATGGGCTTGACGGTGGCCCACCGGGCCCACTTACAGGACATGCTACATAGCAATCCTGCTGTACGTCTGCGGTTTCGTCGTCCTCGGTGCGGCACTTCAGAAGCACCTCTCGGTTGGCGCGCTTGTGATGGGGTGGGGTATAGCCGAGGTCGCAATCATGGTGAATACGGTGGCGGTCTGTGCGTCTCTCTGCGTCCGTATATTTTTTTCGGAGGAAAGACTCAGTTGCCTATTCTCCTTAGATGCGTACGCCAACGACTGCTTCCCGAAACACCAGGGCGAGATTAGTGCGCTGTTGAACCTCGCGCGTACGCTAGGTGGTTTCAGTGTTGCATACTTTCAGGTTCCATGGGCGACAAAGCACGGAGCCCTGCAGACTTTTGGCTGCGAAGCTGCGTATGTCATCTTCCGATTCTTCCCTACTCGCCCATGCAAGTCACCTGATGCTTTCCTTGCATTGTTGACGCTATATATAGCATCGTTTCCGGGCTGTTTGTTCTAATCGTACCGACGGTACAGCTTACGGGTAGGATATTGAGGGTGCGTGGCTCGGCTTCCGGATTTTTATCCCTATCTGACTGGCCAACCCGCTTCCTCAGGAACGCTTCTCATATTAGAGAGAGATGACGTCGTTTGTCCAACCGGCCCTTGGGTTATTGGTAGTCTACCAGGGGATGTATCACATTATGCAGCTCTTCGGTGCCCCGTGCCGGGCTCGGGCTGGACTAAGCTTGGACTTGTGGCACCTAACCAGGTGGTCTGTGCTTGCAGACTTCTGGATCGGGATACTGCTTCGGCTTATTTGTATACGCGCGGTGAGCGAGTTCTCGATGGTCCCGGAGAATACTTTATCGCGAACAGTAAGTTAGCTGATCACACCATTTTGATCGGTTGATCCACCGACGCCGCACTCGCCGACCTCTGTGTTCACCATGTTTACCCAAGTCATGGACTGAACGCTGGTTGGCCGATAAAGGTTTCGATCTGATGCGAACGATGTTCTGTTCATAAGACCTCCGAACCTACTGGCCTACATATCTGGATTGCGATGATCGTGTTCTGTTCTGCTTGATGATTCTGAGCAGATATCAAGTTAAACTTAGACATTACCATGCCGGATCGGTTGGCACATGGGGCTTAGTGTGACCACATCAAGGCACGATCCGTTGTGAATACAAGTTTTCATAAGCACGACATGCCGACCTGCTTGGAACATAACTCCAACTGCCACTATGGCTGTGGGCTGCAGCGGCTTAATGGGGGACACTAGCTCGGATCAAGAAAATTTACAAGTCTTGTGTTCTGGAACAGTAATGGTATGGACAGCGAGTGACCGCACCAGGTCAAGGGAGCATGTCGACTTCCTCAATTGAGGAGCGAACGTTTTGGGTGATCCTTTTCTTCACAAGTCTAAAGACGATGAGAGACGGCTGGCTATGAAAAAAAATTAATCACCTTTCGAACACATCCAACGGGGATGATTGCTCAATGCACTTTACTTCATCAGTGGCAGGAGCGACTAGTGGGACCCAACTACTCAGAGGATTTGTCCCCGGTTCGTAGATTGCTTGTGCAACATATAATAGTAACCCATCCGGTTTGATTTCAGCCTGCGCAGCACGAGCCACAGGGCCCGTCAACTGCAGGGACTCGGTCTCCATCGTATCTGTGTCATTAGGTCCAGGAGGAATAGACACTTGCGCGTGGTAAGAGGAGCGGGCCTGCGGGATGATGGTGCTGAGGAAGTCGGAGAAAGTCGTATTGGTGTAGTACGGGATGCGCAAAAATGTCGCAGGGTATGAGAAGCGGTATCCGATGCCAGAATTATGTTCCTGTGTCGAAGATCGGAGAGCGATCGGGGGTGCGGATGTTGTCGGGGGGTGCGAGAGTGGCAACTCGGACAGGCGCGTATCACGCCACCAGAAACTGAACCTCACTCGTCAGCGAGTGCAGCCCTCACCCGGAATGAGGTGCTGACCGGAAAGATGACTCGCAATCTGCGATATCCTGTCCTTTCCATTTGATGACGTCGAGGACATGAAGGATGCCATTCTCTCTCCAATTTTGATCCAAGATGCAATCTAGCACGGTGTCCGATGGCAAAGGAGATGGGAAACGAGGTATTATGGGTTTACCCAAGACCCGAGATCGGATCGTAGTATTGGGGACTGACGAGGCGTTCACTCAGTCATCAGAAGACTGCCTGTCAGACGACGCACCAGCGCCGATCGTCCCTCCACCTTGATGGGAGATTGCCAGACATCTCTTCCCGACAGGAACGGGGGCTAGAGCTACCCAGCCGGTCTCGAGATCGCTGGGCATCCCATCCTCCCCACCCGCCCACAAGTCGGTTTCCTGCATCTCCAACAGCTCCGCATACATACACTTGTTGGCCCATGAGCTCGCCTTCTTGTTCGAAGCTTTTGCTGGTTTCTTCTGACTTCCTTTCCGTTTAGAGGGGGCTGGCGTCTGAGGTACCTCTGCTATGTTCGATTCTGCATGAGATTCCTGACCTGAGACGGGAGCTACAACGGGCTCTGATCGCGGTAGCAGGGCTGCCAATTGAGCGACGCCCTCCCGGACGATATCCGGCGGGTCATCACCTTTGCCACCTTCATCATCTGATTGTCCAAGATTCAGGTCAGCAAATAGATCGATATGACGTTCGCTCTCCACACGCCTAGCCCGTCTCTAAACATGCGATACCCGTTGAATAGCACGTCCCGATGCGATAAGGATATGTCGCACGCGTTTCTGCTCCTCCAACGCCTGTAAAGAGTTCGCTTGTATAAGCCCAAAGCGCTATACGTCCAGCTTCTTCGACAGACCTTGTTACGCCTACTCTCTTGCGATAACGTCGTATCTAGAATGTGCCGAGGTGGTTGTTTGAATGAAGCCCTCCTGTCCGCAAACATGGTCGTCGCAGTACTGTAGTATCGAGTAACTTGACTAACTTGGCCCAAGACTGGCTATTCGGGCCGGAGCTAGCCGGGCGCTTTGCCAGTTCTGCACATGCACACACACTGGTACAAATTGCGATGTAGGTGTCAAATTTATTTATTTCTTCCGCACACCCTCCGCATACTCACACGTGTTGCACGAAGCATATGGGGAAATTCCTGCACACCCGGTAGGTCTTCGAAGTTCTAGCCCAGAAGTGGTAAGTACGAAGAGCGCTCTCAGGCTTTGAATACAATACTACTGTTCTCCATAAAGATGCAGTTATTCCATATCCTCGTATCTCTTAAGGAAGATGCCCCCCGCTGTCGCCCTCATGACCCTTTTGCTGCCCAAAATTTACGTGTCCTAGGCACAGCAATGCTTTCGAAATTGTGAAAGATGATAACTATAATCGCTTTCGTAGTTCACCCTTGCAAAAGCCGCACTCTGTATAGGCCTGCAATACACCCGTCGAACAAGCACCATGTCCCTGCAGTTGGTCATGGCCAATCACCCATAGGGGCGAGGCAGAACCCTTTGACTTATAAGAGAACATATTCACGGGTAGCTTCTAGTCTAACTAGCCCACCGTGACAGGAGGTATCGAGAACGTGTTCTATATCGTACGAGACTAGTGCTTGTTTCGACGATTAAAGAGACATCTGCAGGAATTGCGATGCTTCGCCCGAGTCCATTGGCTAACCGATTATCATTCCATTCAATGATTGAGAATACTCTGAATTCTGTTTTCCTCCGCGTCATTGCTTTGTTTGCTCTTCAAATAATTCTCCATAGTCTAACAATCGTCAACTTAAGGTGAGCATCCTCTTGTCTAGGCATTGAACTACGTACCTCATTTGCGCTCAGATACTTCTGCACAAAGTCCTTCCCAAGAACGTTAGTAATAATTGGATCTCGCCGTGCGGCTTCCCTAGCTTCGCGAAGCGTACGCGGGAGGCACCGTATAATACCCCTCTTCGCACGCTCTTCCGCACTTAGATGCGCCGCGACACCTTCTACGCCCTCCATCTTCAATTCCAAACCCTTCTCTATGCCAATGAGACCCAGTCCGAGAACGGTTGCCAAAGCTATATGAGGATTTGCAGTCCCATCGATGGTGCGCAACTCGAAATGGTGGGAGCCTGGTGGGCCGGTGAGGCGCACGGCTACTTCCCGGTTGTCTTCTCCCCAGCAAACATACGTGCCACACGACCAGATGTCATCCTGGACACGATCATACGACTCCGCCGTAGGCAACGTGAATGCAGTACTGGAAGGAAGATTGTCCAGAAGAGACTGCAGGAACGATCGTTCAAGAGGCGTCATGGTTGTCTTCTGATTAGTACTTGGATTTGCTGGAGGCGGGTTTACGGGTAGCTGAGGTGTGGGATGCACAGATATGTGAGTGTGGGCTGCAGTCCCGCCTGTGATCAACAAGATTCAACAAACAATTTAGTCCGGGGTTGGAAAGCGAAACATTTACAGTCGTCTGCATTGACTCGCGGAGAAAACGTAGCATGTAACCCGTGCTTTGCTGCAATGTTAACAATTGTCTCGCGAGTGAAGACGACGGCATCGGCAGCTTCCACAGGTGGCAGTGGACCCGTCACGACCTCGTACTGCCAATCGGAATTTATGTTAATCACGCGCTAAACAGGGATAGCGTAAAACCACAACCTGTCCAGGAGCTGCCTCGGCGTGATACATTAAAAGTTCAATCGAGCCAGTTTGGAGAGCATCAGCAATGTCCTCAAGGCACTTTGCAGCAACAGAACCTGATGGCAATGCACAAGATGCAGACCAGGGACCGTTGCCCACGGCCTCGATAGGACGCGTCGATTTGAGGAGAATGAATTCTGTCTCGAACCCAACGAGAAATTCAACACCCAATGCTTCCCCCTTACTGAAGTCGCTCATCGTCAATATCGGCCTAACTGTTTCAACATCCACGTACTTTACAATGTCCCCGAGAAGCCCCCGAGGGCAAAGAGGTACCTTTAAAGCATCCTCTTTTCCAACATTTTCCCCAGTGGGCATCTTTTCCTCGAACCAGCCCATCAGGCTCGCATGCCCAGGAGCGTAGCCGCATAGGCGAGTGGAATTCAAGTCAGGAGTATACAGGTATTCCCCGGTACCTGTGAATCCAGGCGACAGAGATGGCCCGATGATCCCAAACACGGCTTTGGTAAGGCTTATCCCAGGCCGCGGGACTGAGAGAAGCTTGCGAAAGGCGGTAAGGGGTATGATGCGGTAGCGAATGATGTTTGTGTAGTCAACCCATTGGAAACGGATATAACGAATCCCATACCCCGCCAGGTAGTTACGGACATCACGATCGTCTTGTCCGAGGGTTGGGAGCTGGACCGAGGCTGGGACATATTGTACGCCGAAAGGCACTTCCGATACTGATGCGCGAGCCATAAGCTTGAGATCCTGTGAATATGTGGAAGCTAATAATTGGGGTGTTAAAGACTTGATGATGGCTTCGAATGGCTCTTAACAGCAACTTTCCAGCGGAGTTACAGGGTTTTTCGGTTTGACAGGCGCGGCCACCATGATGTATGCTGCCAGCAGGGCTAAGTTAGCATGCCACTAAGGGTCGTCGGAATTCTCGGAAACAGCCGTCGAGGCCTACACCATAACGAATGTTTTTCAATGCGAGTGGCAGCACATACTGTACTGTACCTTTCCCCGCTTATGATCGTCGAGCACCGAACATCGATCATCCCTGGGACAGCAGTCGAAGGTTCATCTAAAGTCTCATTCTCCCTCACTTATACAGGTATCTATCCGCGGGAGATCGCGAAGAGGTCTCGGCTCAAACCAGAACTCTCAAAACCGTGCTAACACCGTCAGACACCTTCCCTAATTTCCGACGGCAGGACCACGTGGACACTTCTGCCGTTCCGGGTTGAAGAACTATCTCCAGACGCTCTGACCTAATAAACGCTGACATCGTGTTCCGTGAGAGGTTAAAAAATGGAACTACACCACGATCGGGAAAACTAGTGGCAAATTTGCTGTCACGGCCCGATCTCTCTCATGCGAGCGCTATTCAGACAGAAATTTTGCAACTAGAAATCTCCTTTTTTGGTAAGGGTTTACAAGCACGAACCAACTGAAGCCGTAAAACGCTGACGTTTCGTCATGCCCTATTCTAGGACAAGAACATTGGCATCAATGATGAATCATACATACGTATTGGGTCGTCCATGTAGCACCCTATCGCTCCGTGAGTGAATTACAAATGTGGAGGGCTCCAAAGAAGACCAGACGTACAAGGCTAAGTCTTGAACATAGCTACTCGAGCGCCGATTCGCCGAACCTCCTGGTAGTGAACAGATTACTACAGCCAATCGACTCTGTATCATGTCCATCATGTACATACTGTTTCACGGCTCTTTTTTTTTTTTTTTTCGCTCGTCCGAATCACCGGGATCTCGGCAACTTGGGCCTTCGAAGCTGCGATAAGGTCTCCAAGAACTTACTTATATCCATGGCATCCATGGGCGTAACCTGCGGACCCCGCTTCCTCTCCCCCTCTCTTGTTCTTCCACGCAGAAATGGGTTCTTTCAGCGAGAAAAGTGGCGAGGAGCATAGTCACCTCTCCATCGACTCTCGCCAGGTGGATACCGGTGCACAGCTAGTCGCAGGTGTCGCCTCACCGCTGGACCCGGATGAGTCTCTGAGAATCAGGTGGGTGCGAGTATGAGGAGTGTCACTTGGGCTCATAACTTCGAACGAAGACGGAAAATAGACAGGCATATTCTACCTCTTATGTGCAGTAAGTGAGGGACCTGATGTTAATTTCTTGACACTAAAAGTAGACTTGCCTCAGTATTGTACTGGTACGTCCATAGCCCGAACCTCATGGCACGACAATGTTCCGACGGAGCTCTAGGATCCAGTTCATGGACAAGACGACCTTGGGGAGCTCTGCAATTCTCGGAATACAGTAAGCATTGAAGTTATCCGAAAAGCTACATGGCTGAACGTACACCAGGAAAGCTACTCATCTTACGACGAACCAGTATGTCCTCACGTTCTGACGTAACACGACAGCCAATCGAAACGGTTTCCAGATATAATTGGTTGTGTCTTCCTTTTGAAGCGCTCTTGCCCCTCACCACTCACCTCCATCAATCAGGTTGGGAACGATCTTCTATATCAGTTATCTCGTCTTCGAGTTTCCGCAGAACTTGGCTCTGCAGAAGTTTCCCGTTGGAAAATGGATGAGGCAGGTTGCACACTTCGCTTGATACTCCCGTCATCTGAGGCCAAACGCCTCCAGCCTGAACATCTTTATATGGGCAATTGCCCTTTGTTCCCATGCCGCTTGCAAGAACTTCGCCGGTCTCTTCGTCGTTCGTCTCATCCTCGGCATGTGTGAAGGTTCCATCACGGCGGGCTTCATGATTGTCAGTTTGATGTTTTACACGCGAAGGGAGCACACTGCCCGTGTTGGTTATTGGTGTAAGAGTCATAATCACCCGCATCCCATGTCCTATCTCACTATCTAACAGTTTTGATGAATGGAACTGGTTCGAAAGTCATGTACATTCGTCCTCGCAACCATTCATACAAATCACAGCACAAATCATATCGGGTTTCATCAGCTATGGCACCTTGCATATACATACTGGAGGATTCCAGCCGTGGCAATGGTACAACTATGTCAAATGTCTAATCCGTACATAGCTCATGTTCACAATCTTCCAGGCTCATGATCATCACAGGGATCCTTACACTCTTTACAGCAATGCTGTTCTAGTGAGCTTTCCAAACGCCTGATGATCCATCCCGTTCACAGTAAGGCAGTTTCCTGTTTCCGGACTCTCCAACAAATGCTTGGTTTTTGACCAAGGACGAGAGAAGAAAAGCAGTCCAGCGCATCAAAGTATGTGGACCATACCGCCCTTGGAAAGTCCGAGCTGATTGTGAGTCTCAAGGAGAACCAAATGGGAGTTGAGAACAAGCACTTCAAAAAGGAGCAGTCAGTCCCGTTCGCTTTCGCCTTACTTCTGTTGTTAATTTGCGAACAGGATGATTGAGGCCTTGATAGACCCAAAGACATGGCTTTTCGCCCTATTTGCAGCCTTCGATAACGTCCCGAATTCGCTCACCAACCAGACTCAGATCATCGTGTCGTCTTTCGGTTTCACCCCATTTCAGACCACGCTCCTTGGCTGCGTTGGCGGTGTAGTAGAAATCGTGACGATTTTTACTGGCGTCACACTTGCGTCACGCATCCCAAACAGCAGAGCTTGGGTGGGCATCGCTTATTTCGTTCCGAATGTCCTCGGAGCACTTCTTGTCAACCTCTTACCCTGGCACGACAAAGTTGGGTTGTTGTTTTCTATCTGGCTGTCAGGTAGGCGTGGTTTTCTGAGAGTGCATTATGCATGCCCACAGAACTCTTGTGATCAGGTGTTGGGGTCACTGGCTTTGTCTTATCCCTGGCCTGGGTATCGCAAACAACGGCCGGGCATACAAAGAGAGTCACGACAAACGCTGTCATGTTATCTGCATACTGCATCGGTAATGCCGCTGGGCCGTTCATGTGGCAAGCTAAATACAAACCTCGGTGAGTGGGTTAATGCTACAAATACACTCCTGGCCACTGATGCGGCATCTAGCAACCATGTCCCGTGGATTATAATTGGTATCTGCAATGTTTCGTGTATGATTTTGCTATATTCCATCCGGGTACTGCTGGCACGCGAGAACAAACGTCGTGATGCGGAGCCACCTGACGACACCTATGAGGACGTCTATATCATGAAGACCGATGACGATGGAAACCGCAAGGAAGTCAGAGTTGCCAAGGTACTTGCCCATTTTTTCCTGGTGTTCACTCTCGCGAACTTATGTGGTTCCATGAATAGGAGTTTTTGGATTTAACTGATAGACAGAATAGGGACTTCCGATATGTCTTGTAACTTTATACTGTCCTATTGGCGCACAAGATAGATGTATTTTCTGCTGAATCGATACCCAACAGCAAACATTTATGCGCACATGGGACCAGTAGGCTGGATTGACGCTCGACTTTGCCTGACCGAGACACGAGCTTGATCCAATGATAGATTCTGAGAAGGAGCTCCCCAGTTATCCGCCAGTCAGTCAAACCCGTCAAAACTCTTCATTCACACCTCTTACTATATGGGAGTCGCCCAGCAGCCCCCTGAGCCAGTTCTTCCTACCCAAGCCAAGTTTGGACTTCTAAAGACGTGCAAGACCAGACTAGGAGGACAGTCTTGGTCCCTGGCAGTAATGGGGCATTGGGAGAAAAACCGCAAGGGTAATGTCAAGAACCGATTTGGGAGGGAACGTAGACCTGTGCGGAGTTACAGGTCCTGTTGTCCAAGAATGTGAAGATTTACATCGCAGAGCGAGACGAGCGGCCGAAGAACCATTGAGGAGTTGAAGGAGACAGGAAAGCAGTATGTGTTTCGTTCTGAAGCTAGACTTGGCGACCTGCTGCTGTATGACATACGAAAGTGATCAGCTCGATTTCGGACTTGGGCACGGACAGTTTGAAAAGGACCATGCTGTGAATATAAGGCCGGCGGCAGGATTGGGCGGGATGACGCAGGAGCTAGAGTGGGTGTACAGTACTAGTAGTATATCATCCGGATTTTCCGGTCCGTCTGGCCATTTAAATGGCACCGTGACTGGCATTCCGTTACAGACAGCAGTCAATTGAGACTTGCAATCACCAACTGCTAGATTCCGGGATTGAGTGAAATGGATAGCACAGAGCTCGGGTCAACTATGCCTCCCGCCTCCGCCACTAGTACACACGATCTGACTTCGTTTCTTACAGCGCACGCCGGAAACTCGTAGTCTCTCGAGATCTCGGGCCAGATACGATGTCTCTCCTCCGTGCGCGGGAAGATCTCGAGGTATAGGTCTCACCCATACGTCTTATCAAGGTCATCCACGGACTGTTTTACGGGGCCCAGATTGTAGCATGGCCAGAGGACAGGAAGTGCGAGCGGAGCTGGTTACTGGATGAGGTCGTTGGAGCCGTTGGGGCGATCGTGATGCTCTCGGACAATGTTGGGTTTTATTTTTTGCGTTCTCTGTCTGACAGCAGATGAAATGGAACCCCTTCTTCCAGATCGACGAGGAGTTCTTCGAGAAAGGTCAATGCCTTGTTTTCGTTTGAAGTTATCGATGCAAATTGACATTTTACAGCGGGGCCTAGTCTCAAAGTCTTATCAACCACTTCTGTCGGCTTCGGTAAGATAGCCGTCGTTAGTCTACCACTCAGCACATGTGTTTCGCAGAGCATGTAGACCTCCATGCCTTATATCGGCGGAAAGTTCGACTCGGTTATACCCCGGATATTCTCACTGACGCAGGTGAGCACTATTTCCCTCACGCGATATCGGATGAACATTACCGTGACGTTGACCCCTCCAAGTGGCGGATGTATCCGTGATGCTTGCTCTCATGGCTGGCCGCAACGCAGGCGCAGGCGTCACCTTGGTCAAAGAAGGGAAGGTGTGCCAAATTGCCTCCGCATCCACTCCCTTCCGCGAGCCTGACCATCACCGGCCCGGCCCAGTGGCCCAACTTCAACTTTGCCCCATTTTTCTTCACCGGGCCCCAACTGAGCACCGCCTCGTTCACGCCAACCCGCACAGTGGGCTTTCTGGGCTTCGGGCGCATCGCCCAAGCGACGCTGGCGCGCCTAGCCTCCTTCGGCATCACGCGCTGCATCTACTCCTCGAACCCCTCCTCGTCGCGCGATGCGGAGCTCGAGGCGTCGCTCGCCGCGCGCCACGGGCTGCAGTCCGTCCGGCGCGTCGGGCTGGACGAGCTGGCGCGCGAGAGCGACGTGCTCTTCGTGCTCGCGCCCGGCGGGGACGAGACGCGGCACGTCGTCGACAGGGACTTTCTGCGCAAGATGAAGAAGCACGCCGTGCTCGTGAACACCGCGCGCGGCACGCTCGTCGACTCGGACGCGCTCGCGCAGGCGTTGCGCGAAGAGTGGATATGGGGTGCGGGCCTCGACGTCGTCGAAGGCGAGCCCCACGTCGGCGCTGACCATCCGCTCGTGAAAGAGCCTAGGTCTGTGCGAGCCCCCCTTTTTTGGTATTCGCTGAGTTCCTCCTCCAATAGATGCGTGATCGTTCCTCATATCGGCAGCGCGACATTCGAGACCCGACTGGGAATGGTAGACCTGGCCGCGAGAAACGCACTAGCGGGTATAGACGACGAGGCCATGCCAGCAGAATTAGACGTTGCTGCCCGCATCGCGCCGCGGCCTTAAAGGCTTATTATGATTGGGTGATGCTGTGTACCAATGCAATGCTGTATCATTAACTGCGGTGTGCCTGCGCGAAGGCAAGCGTGAGCCAATCTTTGTCAGCTAGATGTTTGCCTGCTGGGCAGAAAAGTGCCGGCGCCGAGTGAGAGTGATAGACAATACTAAGCTTCGCGCAGCAGGTTAGATATCGTATCAGTATGAGTGTTGGTGCCTGCACGACTCTCCCGCAGCGGAACCAAGAACCGCCGGACCACGATCGCGGCACACATGGAATGATGAGATGGTAGTCAACCTGAAAACAGCAACCACCCTGAACTGGTCATCACACCCCGCGTCGTGTCGTGTGATACGAGAATAGCCCGAAATATACACTACTCTAGGTATGTACAATGGTGAGGTGTTAG
>QLOZ01013254.1:0-25087 GCA_003314065.1 Lactarius sp. MG50 | reverse complement strand
CTGAAATTTTTAAGAAGAAATGGTCTAAGCAGGTTTAAGAGGCCTTGCATTTTGCTGATGTGACAACATCTAATATGAGCATCATTGCATCATCAGCAGTATTAACAGCTTGACCCAGCCCTCGCAGAGACAAGTTGACTTCAGTAAGCCACTGCCTTCTCTTCTGTGGACTTGATCTGATCACACACACAATCTTACGAAGCTAAATGATTTAATAGAAATTAATCATGGCACAAGCACTACGAATAGACACAAACCTTATCAAGAGCAGGAAGAATATCCTCTGACACATCAGCAGACTCTGGGGCATCAACTGTTTGTGACTGGCAATTGTCGGCATTGATAGAGAGGTCCTTGGTAACATTATCCTGCCAATTCCCTGCCTCAGGCTGAGATGCCACCATCCCCTTACCCGGCGATGGTCCTGTTGTTGTGCCAATTGCCTCAAGCAACTATATGCACATTGATTGTTACCCAAAGTCCTGCCCGAGTATAATACTGTGACGTACCTCATATGCTGATAGATGGATAGTGTGGGGACAACACCATAGTCTTGACTCTTTCGCAACAAACTGGATACCTTCAGCTTCAAACCGGGACTGCAGAGCCACAAGCATTGTGTCATTATTAGACGCATTGTCAGCAATAATAGCATGGATCTTGGGTGGAAAATAAGAACAAGTCACATGGTTAATGCTGCACGCCGTGATGGTATTACACAGAACTCACCTTGCCCTGCAAGCCATACAACTCAATGGTTTGCCATAGACTTTCTGCCAGGTTCTGTCCGGAGTGCTCTCCAATAATCTCCCGAAAATCGATTAGAACTTCCTCTAACATATGCCATATAGATGAGTTGGCATAGCCACAAATTTCAGATAATGACATACCAATATCCCAGTCCTCATTAACCCAGTGCATGACAATTGCCATGAACACATACTGGTTGCTTGATGTCCAGTTATCCAATGACAACGACACCTTTCTGGGAATATCCTAATGAAGCTGTCAGCGTCAATATACAAGGCAAGATGGGAAGCTGTCACACCACAATCAGTGCTTGCAGATCACCTATCGTGGCCTCCCCAAGTTCCATAACATGCTTCCTAATAGTCTCAGCAGATGGGATATGTAGTGAAGTGCCCTGATGGCTGATATATTGCAACATGCGACAAAATTCATCCCTTTCAACTTCGGTAAATGGCTGGTCACATGCAGCAACCCATTCCGCAATATGACGCTCAAATATTGCCTGATTGAAGGGTTCCTACAAAGGCATTAGAAAGAAATCTGTGTAAAGGGATGTATACGTAACATACCTTGTGAACTCCTTCATGTGTCTGTTGCGCCACGGCATCATTACTATCCAGACTATATCCAAGAATACTTGCTGGCTTTTGTCCTGTGGCAACAAGTATTTCCTCTGCTGATGGACCCGGGACGAGGCCAGTTTTGTGCTTGTGTTCGAGAATCTCATACAGTCGATACATTTGGGGGTCCTGAGTCTTAAGATTGAGTTTAAGACCAGTAACCGAGTGATTCATGCTCTTTGTTATACGCTGGGCTTTCTTACAGGTTCCATGGACGCAGCGGTAGAGTTTGTCACCAGATTGCCAGTTGGGATGAGCGGCACCTTGTTCATCAGTAACGTCTTTGTAAAATAGATAGATTGGAGACTACAAAGATATGCCTTCAATAGATGAACAAAAATGTTAACGTAGTGCTAACCTTGGGTTTACGTGAACGCCTCTGTTGGGTGTCTGGTGGCTGGCATGGGAGCTGGGGATGCATGTTGTTTTCGCTGGTACGTGCTGAAGGAACCATGTCCATTTTTGTCTTCTTTTTTGATTTGGACTTGGATGCCCTTTGTCGCCTTTTCGCAGGTAATTGCTCATCGATAACATCCTTGGCGTGCCGAGCAGTCTTCCGTTGGGCCTTTGATTTTTTAGCACAGTGCAGGTTGAATGCCATCTGAAAGTGATTGGGGAATTAGTAGCATTTATGTGAGGTATAGTGGGTACTTACTTTGTCATGAGATATCTTGGCGTTGGCATCACTGTCTGTTTCATCACCAGAATTTGAATCCGTATACTCATCATCCTCATCATCGTCGGGGCATGGCAAACATGCCTCAATGGTTGGTGCAGATGGGTGCTCCGGATAGGAGGAAGGAAAAGATTGGGCCATTGAAAGCAACGTTGGTGAAAGCTGGGATGGCGATTGGGATCGGTTCGAAAAATCGAAAGAGCCAGGGAAAGAGTCGCCTGAGCGTAAGGACATACTTGAAGTAGCTGTATATGAGTGGGTGTTGTGGCTGAATTGCTACCAGCACAAAGGCGCACGCGTCACGCGTGCGAGTTCAAGGACAAAGGGGGACGTCTCAGAGAAAACCAAGACAGGAGTGGGCAAGCCTAGGCAGGGTAAGCTCAGGCGCAATCAAACGACACCGGGAATGATGACAGAAGTCGAGATGGAGGTTGAGACAGGCAAGGATAGAGAGGAAGCTGAGGGAAAGAGGAAATCACACTGAGGCACTCAAGAACACAAGAGAGGTTCGATAAAAGCTTCTACTGTGGCTTATATACATGTGAGTGCGTCATTACCTGGCCGCGATTCGGCCAATTCACTACAGCTGAGGAATGTACAAGAAGAGGGAGGGGGACCTAAGGGCGCGATGGACTGTCAACGAGACAGCAATGTAAAAGAGTGTAGAGACATTGGGCGCACAGTTATGAATTGGAACTGAACAGAAAA
This sequence comes from Lactarius sp. MG50, assembly GCA_003314065.1. NCBI lineage: Eukaryota > Fungi > Basidiomycota > Agaricomycetes > Russulales > Russulaceae > Lactarius > Lactarius sp. MG50. The sequence continues at coordinate 22,333 of QLOZ01013254.1, read as the reverse complement.
GAGGTTTTCCATGTCCAAAAGCTTCCATGGCATTGTTGAATGGCATTGGCGAAGTCAGCGCCCAGATGAGGGGGATTTTGAGACGCGTCACAATGGTGTTGGCCCGGGAGGGACAGGTCGCCGAATGATAGACAGACTCCAAGGTTGCCATTGATTTGACAGCGGCAATTTCGAACTGAATGTGGGGACCTTGGATTCACATAGGACAAGTCTTTGAGGCCAATAGGTGGCAATGGAAAGATTGAGAAAAGGCAAGTGCAACAGTTGTGGCGTTATGGGTTGTTCCCCACCCAATGCACCATTCCCCAATGCACGTATGAACGCCCGTTTAGCCGTGTAAATACGTGTAAATACGGGGAAACCAGTAAACGTGAACGTATCGTAAGCCGAGATCTCCGACCGTTATACGTACGGGGCATTCCCGTGTAAAAACGCCCGTGTGTCCTTAATTTACGCACTGTTAAGGTGCCCTAGCTGTGCCAGAGCCAAAAATGTTTTCCATGCATTGCTTTATAGGTGTTTATAAGGCAGCATAAAAGGTTATCAACCATTATATGTCCGACAAAATTAATTCTCTAAGTAACCCATGCCATAGTAGAGAAGGGGCCTGAGAAGTGCCTCCTCCAACTCAAACTCTCTCTATATGCTCCCTCACTCAACAGCCTTTACTACATCTATCTTCAAGTGACAATAGGAAGGGCTCAGACAGCTGGAACAGCTTGAGCAATGACCCAGCTGATGATTTAGACCTTGAGTGGAAACCTGAACATTTTTTTCTCCTTACAGGGTTTCCAAGTCTCTTCCTTCATCAGTCCTGTTCCGCCTTCAAACCTCCTCGACAAAATTGCATGTGTTATTTGGTGACCAGAGGGCTGTATCTCTACTATGCGACATTTGTCTCAACTGGGATTATACCTCCAAGATCATACAAGCGATCTCCTTCGTTGTCGGATACCTCCACGCGTCTTCTCCAATACTTGCGTACCGTGAAGCCAATGCTGACAGAGCCAGAATGATATGGACACATACATTTTAGCCTTACCCGAGGATAGCTTCACCAACGCTTGGCAATATCAACGGACATTCCCGGACAAAAGCGAAATACGAACGCGCCTCACGCGAAAGATCCTTGAATGGTGCTTTTCCCGTGAGCCACATCTTGTTTTGGGTTTCAGATCCGCTGGCTCAATCACGGCAGCAAAGCCACGTCACGAACACCTGAAACAGTTGATTTTCTTCCCACTCTCCCTTGGAGCAATCTCTCCTCCACAGTTTTGCCCTCGAACTGCCGATATCTTTCCCCGCGTCGTCCATTCTTGTGCTGCAAGACCTCATATGCGTATGGCTGGTCCAGTCTGGGCAATCCGTAGAGGTTATCAAGCTTGATCGGCAGTTCACGTGCACCCGACGCGAGGTCCAAGGGCCGCAGGTCGCAGAACGGCGCCAAAAGGTTATCGAAGATGTTGTTGCAGTGCTTCCATTCATTGAGCGTCTAGAAATTGAAGAGAAGTTGCAGGCGGTCGGTCAGTACAAGCAGGAACCGTTACCAAAGCCTGCGCAGATCAAGGCACCCGGAGACCTGAGCATGTCCTGGGAAGCAATACCGGCCCCTCGACATCTGCCCGCATCTGGTGCGCCTCGGTTTGTACTAGGAAAGCCCACTTACGTGCACAGCCGGCCGAAAGCTCTTACTATTACGGGGCCGGTGAAGGAAGTTCTACCTACACAGCCAGTCCGCTTGCTGCTTCCTTCAGCGCACACATCGGGAGCCGAAAGCGCTCTGCCTCCTGGGTTGAACGGCGCATCCCGCGCGCAAATTATGTACCCACTCTTCCTCCGCCTCCCTCCCTAGCCGTCACCAGGAGTGGATTGTTCGTATCTGGGCCTCGGACAAACAAATCTTTCCTGTATTCTGCTGGATCTGCAAGTCATAGGCCATCACCGCTCTTTCCCTCGTGCACTTCTCGGGACCCCCTTCACCCAACTAGCAAACAACCCATCCTTCATAGTCAAAAGACTACGCCCTCCGAAGGGCTTGACGTTCAAGACTCATCTGCGCAAAGGGACGTCGTACCGCAATTCGATAAGGAGAGAAGGACTGATGGCAAAGACCAATACCACAACCTTCGTCAAGCATCCGACCTCGCGCCATTGACAGAATTTTCAGAATCTGTGTTCCTAAGCTCACATCCTGAGCCCAGTCCCTCCACAAGGGAATCCACGGAGCCGCTGTTCCCTGGGGCATTGCGTGCGGAATGCGAGGGAACACCACCGGAACCCATTTCGTTTACACATTCCCCGCCTTCACCTACGCGGCCACGACCCGCAAAAACACGAAGGACCGCGCGGACATCAAATCCGGGGGGCTTCGACAAGGTTGCAAGCGGAGAGAAAGATAACGTTCCCCCACTCCCGGAGGTTTCCTCCGTTAAGCAGACAACGCGCCGGCGGGTTTCGCGTGCAAGTTCAGCGGATTCGGAGGAAGATGGCGGGCCTGTAGAGCCCCGGCGTAGCTCACGCCTGAGCGCGGTGTCGTCTTCACCGAACCCTTCGCCGCAAAAGACTAGTGCGCCAAAGGCGACGAGAAAGACTCGTTCGTCAGGCGGTAGCTCGGCGACGGTTGCGACCAGATCGTCGATGAGGAAGAAGCGGTAGAAGGTTTATTCTTCTGTGTGCGATGCTCGCAGCGATGGGTTACACCGGTTGAATGAAGATTACTGGTTCTGGGTCACACCTTCTGAACAACTGAGATCATCAGATAATTATCATGTGTGGCAACGCGCCGTGAGGTGGCACCTGGGTCAATTCTTCAGCCCTGAGTGTTACTGTAAGTTAGTCTGGTCGCAGTCGCGATCTCAGATTAATCTGTTCTACATCATACTCCCCTCAACGGCACGGAGCCCAAGTATCAAAAACCCTGCGAAACAGTAGTCAGTGTATCATAACCGCGACTCTAATGCAGCTGGAACTGATTCAAGCAATACTGCCAGTCAGAGGCATCTTTCAGGCACCATCAACTGAACACCGATGTAGAGTGCATAATTGCTTGTGTCTTGCCATTTCTTGCAGACTCAGGTGCTGTAGAGCGGCAATTAGGGTCCTCAGGGCCTAACTACTTCCGTCGAGTTGGCTCAGTTTCTTGGAAGAATTTGACATGACGGCATGATGCGTTCGTCGGCCCAGACAGAGCGTGTTGCGTGGCGCCCTCGGAGTTATTGCTCTCGCTCCCGAGTTCTGCCTCTGCTATGTAAAGGGATTCACTTCCGAGTCGGTGACGCAGAAAGATATCTAGTACGCTCCCTTGCCTCGCCTCACCCTGCTTTTCTTTCCCTATTCCGAAGGACTCGATGGTCAATTACCATGATCCCGTGGTCGAACGCGCCGACTTTGGTAGGAGTGCTGATCCCTCTATCGTTGGAATAGACTTCACTGACTCGTCGCTCCAGTTGCTTTCGTAAAATTGATTCATGCGGTGGATGGTGTATACCTGTCAGTTTCTGTTGAATATTCTCCTTTGGCGGCCGTTCACCTCTTTACCTTACTAGGTGGGAGTACTTCTCGACGTTCTGGTACGAGTGGAGCTTCATCACTCGGAAGCAACCATATCGGTGGTCAATATGGGTGAGCATACCGACACTCGTGTCTGAATACCTCCATGCAACTTGACCAAGATCTATGCATGTACACGCCTGGCAACCCTCATGAATGTCTTGACCAACCTCGTCGGGCTCAGTTTAGGAAAAGCAGTAGTCTGTCAGGTATTAATGGTCACTGTTGTGGTTGTGGTAGCCCTGTACTCATCCACAATTCATGAACAGCCCTGGATCGATTTCGAATATGTCAGTCACGCTGAGTTATCACATATCATCGAGAGTTGACTTTGGCCGGTTTCAGATTACTGCATACACCGCGTTCGCGCTTGGTTCATTCCTTATGATCCTCCGGATGTAAGCACCTCTTGTCTACGGAGCGTGGAATTGTTATAATGATTGTTAACATCAGAAATGCTATATGGGATGGACACAGATGGGTTCTTGTGGCCTCCATAGGCGCATGGTTGACCAACATAGTTCTGACGATTCGCAGTAGGAGCATACACGCTATTTTGCCATCGATCTCTCTTAAATGTCTTTGTGTTGCACAGGTCTCATCATAGTATGCGTGAATTTAACCCTCCCTCTCCCGTCGTATCTCAAGGATTGACAGACCTCAGCGTACTGGAGGCCAGTACTTCTCATATGCGCTGCCGATGACATCAGGAAGAGCCTTGCCAACGTTACGTCAACTTTATGCTCGGAATTGTTTCTGCTCCTCGTGATGATCGCTGGAGTTGTGCGGTAGCGGGACCACTACATTGGACGCCTCCTCTTTAAACAGGTCGCTACTCACGCATCTGGCTCCATGTTTGTCAACTCGGCTGACTGGGTATGCCTACGTGACAGGGTTTGATCTGGTTTGTTGTGGCTGTAGTTGCCGAAGTCCTTCCGACCGTGAGTACTAGTAGTACTTTTGCCACATGGATTTCTTCGCGCCCCCAATATTCTTAGATCTTGTTATTCCTCGATCTCAACAGTGAGAGATATTTCCTAACATACCCCCTTTGTTGGGGGTTACTTACACTTACCTCCTCAATACAAGACCCGTGGAATGTAGTGGGTGTCAATACCTTCAATTTGATACCTCTATCTGTCTGACTGTATTGCTCCCGAAGATGTTTCAGACTCCAGGATGTTAGTATCCCTTGTTACATCGGCGAACCGGATCTACTAACGTCCGATGTTCGCCAAAGTGATCCATGTGAGAAACTGGAGTTGGCATCTGTGGCATGTTCAGTGTCTGAGGATATTACAGGACGATATGCGTGACACGCATGCACAGAGGCCTGAACACGATCAGGGACCACCAAGCGTGAGTCCTGCTGAACTCGTCGCGCCCATTGAGCTCAATTGTATGCGACGTCAGCGCGCCGAAAATCCCCAAAGTGAACTTGAGCAGCTGTGCGCCAACGGGGACTCGGATAGGTATCTCGTCCAACTCAAACGATCGGAGTATAGAGTTGCAGACAGCGGCGCGTGTGGCCATATCGTCCCATAGTTGGCAGCCGAGCGACATAAGCGACGACACCCCTCGGAAATCGACGTCTACTGCAGTGACAGGTTTTCGGGGATTCAGTGCTGTGTGACATCCACCACACCGTACGGTTAATCTCACGTGCGTCAAACTGTTACTAGTATAAAACAACATGCGGTGATACTTATTTGGCAGTAGGTTGCCGCTTGGCAGCTCCTTTCTCTTGTAGTCTATCTGTAAGGGATGCGTCGGCAGCGTTCGCAGCATGTATCTAGAGCTTGTTTGAGTTGTTTCTGCCTTCCTTCCGTAATATTCCAGTTTCTCCTTTGAAGCCGATGTAATATATTCGAGTGCTCTCTTCGCCAACAGAATCACTCTACGCAAAGGCTCGTGAGAACAGGATGTAGATGACAATTTCGGGTTACGTACGAAAAATAAGACAGACTCTGATACTTGAGAAGGCGGCGATGCGGAGCGGGTATTCAGTAGTCACTAACGCCTGTCTCTCCCTCGAGCAAGGATATCATGATGTTCAATGATGGTTGGACATCGTCTACTTCTGAAAAGTCGACAATGCGTCGGCCCGGGGAGTCGTATCTCCTCCACCTGTTCGTGCGATTCCGAGTCGACGAGCAGGGTCACGGTGACGGATTCTACGGCGTGGACTTCGGCGTCCCTTTCAAGCCAAGTACTGGGCCGACTCGGACGTCGCGGTCGGGCATTCGCTCATGACGTCGCACAAGAAAATAGATATTGAGGGTGGTTCAAAAAAACTACCTTGCAAGGTCTCTTTGTAGTAGACGGCATGCGGCTGGTCCAGTCTGGGCAATACGTAGAGGTTATCAAGCTTGATCGGCAATTCGTGAGCACCGGACACGGGGTCCAAGGGCCGCAGGTCGCAGAACGGCGCTGAAAGATTATCGAAGATGTTGCAGTGCTTCCATTCATCAAGCATCTAGAAATTGAAGAGAAGTTGCAGGCGGTCGGTCAGTACAAGCAGGAACCGTTACCAAAACCTGCGCAGATCAAGGCACCCGGAGACCCGAACATGTCCTGGGAAGCAATACTGGCCCTTCAACATCTGCCCGCATCTGGTGCGCCACCTCGGTTTGTACTAGGAAGGCCCACTTACGAGCACAACCGGCCAAAAGTTCTTACTATTACGGTGCCCGTTGGAGAGAGGGGTTGCACCCCCAAGGACTCATCGATGGGTTCAACCAAGGTTACTCTACCCGATCCGCTATATGTACTACTTGTCCTGTGACTTCCTCATCATGTGACCCCTGACCTCCTCCCCTATTCCACCGTGAAGGAAGTTCCACCTACACAGCCAGTCCGCCTGCTGCTTCCTTCAGCGCGCACATTGGGGGCCGGAAGCGCTGTACCTCCTGGGTTGAACGGCGCATCCCGCGCGCCAAATTATGTCCACTCTTCCTCCGCCCCCCTCCCTGACCGTCAACAAGGGTGGATTGTTCGGATCCGGGCCTCGGACAAACAAACCTTTCCTGTACTCTGCTGGATCTGCAAGTCATAGGCCATCGCCGCTCTTTCCCTCGCGTGCTTCTCGGGACCCCCTCCACTCAACTAGCGAACAAGCCATCCTTTACAGTCAAAAGACTACGCCGTCTGAAGAACTTGATATTCAATACTCATCTACGCAAAGGGACGTCGTACCGCAATTTGATAAGGAGAGATGGACTGATGGCAAAGCCCAACACCGCAATCTTCGTCAAGCATCCGACCTCGCGCCAGTGACAGAATTTCCAGAATCTGTGTTCCTAAGCTCACATCCTGAGCCTAGTCCCACAAGGGAACCCACGGAGCCGCTGCTCCCTGGGGCATTCCCCTCTCCGGAGGTTTCCTCCGTTAAACGGACAACGCGCCGGCGGGTTTCGCGTGCAAGTTCAGCGGATGCGGAGGAAGATGGCGCACCTGTGGAGCCCCGGCGTAGCTCACGCCTGAGCGCGGCGTCGTCTTCGCCGAACCCCTCGCCGCAAAAGTCTAGTGCGCCAAAGGCGACGAGAGAAAAACTCGTTCGTCAGCCAGTAGCTCGGCGACAACTGGGGTCGCAGTTGCGACCAGATCGTCGATGAGAAAGAAGCGATAGAAGGTTTATTTTCCGGTGTGCGATGCTCGCAGCGATGCGATACACCAATTGAACGAAGAATACAGTGGCTCTGGGCCACACCTTCTCTTGGAAAACTGCTGAGATCATCAGGTGATTATCATGTGGTAACGCGCCATGAGGAGTGGAACCGATTCTTCGGCCTGACAATCGAGACGGCCAGCCACGTATGGTTGCAGTTCTACACCATACTCCCCTCGAACGGCATGGGGCCCAAGTATCAAAACCCTGCAAAACAGTCGGTCTATCATAACTGCGACTCTAATGCAGCTGAACTGGTCCAAGCAATAAGAGGCATCTTTCAGGCATCATCAACACTGATGTGGAGTGCATAATTGCTTGTATTTTGCCATTTCTTGCAAACTAAGTGTGCAGAATTTATCTCAACTCAGGTGCTGTAGAACGGCAATACGGGTTCTCAGGGCCTAACTACTGTCGTCGAGTTAGCCAAGTTGCTGGAAGAATTTGACATGACGACAATGATGCGTTCGTCGGCCCAGACAAAGCGTGTGGCGTGGGGCCATGTGCGCACTCGGCATTATCGCCCTCGCTCCCGGGTTCTGCTTCTGCTATGTAAGGCGCTTCACTTCGGTGATATCTAGTACTTCTTGCCCCGCCCCGCCCTGCTTTCCGTGCTTTCCGAAGGACTCGATGGTCAATTACCGTGACCCCGCAGTCGAACGCGCCGACTTTGGTAGGAGTGCTGATCCCTTTATCGTTGGAATAGACTTCACTGACTCCGAGTCGTCGCTCCAGTTGCTTTCGTAAAATTGATTCATGTGGTAGATGGTGTATACCTGTCAGTTCTTGTTGAATATTCTCCTTTGGCGGCCGTTCACTTCTTTACCTTAGGTGGGAGTACTTCTCGACGTTCTGGTACGAGTGGAGCTTCATCACTCGGAAGCAACCATATCGGTGGTCAATATGGGTGAGCATGACGACACTCGTGTCTGAATACCTCCATGCAACTTGACCTAGATCTATGCATGTACACGCCTGGCAACCCTCATGAATGTCTTGACCAACCTCATCGGGCTCAGTTTAGGGAAAGCAGTAGTCTGTCAGGTATTAATGGTCACTGTTGTGGTAGCCTTGTCTGTGTGCTCATCCACAACTCATGACTCGGAACAGCCCTGGATTGATTTTGAATATGTCAGTCACGGTACAACTGAGTTATCACATACCATTGAGAGTTGACTTTGGTCGTTTTCAGATTACTGCGTACACCGCGTTCGCGCTTGGTTCATTCCTTATGATCCTTCGGATGTGAGTGCCTCTTATCCACAGAGCGTGGAATTGTCATAATGACTGTTAATATCAGAAATGCCATATGGGGTGGACACAAATGGGTTCTTGTGGCCTCCATAAGTGCATGGTTGACCAACATAGTTTTGATGATTCGCAGTAGGAGCACACACGCTATTTTGCCATCGATCTCTCTCAAACGTCCTTGTGTTGCACAGGTCTCATTATAGTACGCGTGAATTTAACCCTCCCTCTCTCGTCGTATCTCAAGGATTGACAGACCTCAGCGTACTGGGAGCCAGCACTTCTCATATGCGCTGTCGATGACGCCAGGAAGAGCCTTGTCAACATTACGTCAACGTTATGCTCGGAATTGTTTCTGCTCCTCGTGATGATCGCTGGACTTGTGCGGCAGCGGGACCACTACATTGGACGCCTCCTCTTTAAACAGGTCGCTACTCACGCATCTGGCTCCATGTTTGTCAACTCGGCTGACTGGGTATGCCTACGTTATAGGGTTTGATCTGGTTGGCTATGGCTACAGTTGCCGAAGTCCCTCCGACCGTGAGTACTTCTGCCGCATGAATTTCTTCGCGCCCCCAATATTCTTAGATCTTGTTATACCTCAATCTCAACAGTAAGAGAAATTTCCTAACACATCCTCTTTGTTGGGGACTACTTTTACTTACCTCCTCAATACAAGACCCGTGGAATGTGGTGGGTGTCTATACCATCAATTTGATACCTCTATCTGTCTGACTATATTGCCCCCGAAGATGTTTCAGACGCCAGGATGTTAGTATCCCTTGTTACACCGGCGAACCGGATCTACTAACGTCCGATGTTCGCCAAAGTGATCATCATGTGAGAAGCTGGGGTTGGCATCTGTGACATGTTCAGTGACTTATAATATGACAGGACGATATGCGTGACACGCATGCACAGAGGCCTGAACGCGATCAGGGACCATCAATCGTGAGTCCTGCTGAGCTCGTTACACTATCCATTGAGCTCAATTGTACACGACGTGAGCGCGCCAACACTCCCCAAAGTGAGCTTGGGCAGCTGTGCGCCAACCGGGATAGACATCTCGTCCAACTCAAACGATCGGAGTATAGAGTTGCAGACAGGGGTGCGTGTGGCTATATCGTCCTATAGTTGGCAGCCAAGCGACACAAGCGATGACACGCCTCGGAAATCGACGTCAACTGCAGTGGCAGATTTTCGGGGATTCAGTGCTGTGTGATCTACCACACCGTAAGGTTATCTCACGTGCGTCAATCTATTACTACTATAAAACAATGTGCGGTGATACTTATTTAGCAGTGGGTTGCTCGGCAGCTCCTTTCTCTTGTAGTCTATCTGTAAGGGATGCATCGGCCGCGTTCGCAGCAGGTATCTCGAGTTTGTTGCTGCCTTCCTTACGTAATATTCCAGTTTCTCCTTTGAAGCCAATGTAATATATTCGAGTACTCTCTTCGCCAACAGAATCACTCTACGCAAAGTCTCGTGAGAACAGGATGTAAATGACAATTTCGGGTTACATACGAAAAACAAGGACAGACTGTTGATACTCGAGAAGGCGGCGATGCGGAGCGGGTATTCAGTAACGCCTGTCTCTCCCTCGAGCAAGGATATGTTCAATGATGGTTGAACATCGTCTACTTCTGAAAAGTCGACAATATTTGCGTGATTGGTGTAGACGCGCAAGCGTCGGGGAGTCGTATCTCCTCTACCTGCTCGTGCGAGTCGACATCTCGCATTCAGCATAGAAACATGAGAGCACACGCACCGAGCTTCAGCAGCACGGACTTTATTCGCACGTTCTGGGCGAACGGGACGTGAATGATTAGCTATATATCGAAGGATCAGCCACGGGACGTCGAGAGCCAGTGCAGCGTTTGCCTGACTTGGTCGTCGACATTAGAATCCGCAAACTTCTCCGTAGACTCGCGCTCGTCCCAAGGCTTTATGATTTCCTTTGCGTCCTCCGGCACTGTCAGATTCAAACCGTGCACGCTTCCTCGGAGCACAGTCAATCTGTGGTTTGGAGGGGATTGTGCAAGATGTGCGCTCACTTGTCTCTGTCGATTACACTATAAAGGTTGTCTATATTGCTGCCTGTTATCTGAGATGCATTAGAGGTTTGTTCCGGATCCATGATCGCATTCGCGGGCGGTGTGAGGCTGCTGGAGGCCCGGGCGACACACACTTTTAATTGTAAGTGTGATATTTGTGAATTAGCCAAAACTAAATAATTAATAAATCAAAAGCCCGCACGGCGCACTGGCACTGACAACGGTCAAGGTGTTGACCATGAACAGACTTGCCAGCAAGTCAACCTCCCGTTCTCGTGTGTTCCTAAGATCAACTTCGCGTTTTCAGAAGCCTCATGCTTATCCCTTACTTTTGCGCGCCTACTCCGACGCTCCTTCCTCGTCTGTACCATCTCAGAAGCCCACCGAGGGCCTGCCAGCACCAACAAACGAAGGGACCCTCCTAATACCGCGGCGACGGTCAAAAAGGCGCACAAGGGCGCCCTCCCAAATCATCAATCAACTGCCTTTCCCTGACATTTCCAAGCCTAATCCCGTCCTCGACCTCTGCGACCACAAGCGATTCCCACCGTCCAAACTTTCGCCGTTCGCATCTCGCGTAGTCGTTCGCAACGACCCGTCTTTGTTTGCCACCGCGGCGGATGCAGAAGACGGCAAAGAGGTTGGGGCCAAGCAGGAGGGGGAGGAGGAGGAGGAGGAGTCTCGGGAGAGGGAAGATGGCGAGGACGAGCACGCGCCCATCCTTCCGCTCAGCCGGCGGGAGCTCGAGAGGCTCCACCGCTTCCCCCTCATCACGCGCCGCGTGACACAGCAGACGGGCAAGGGGAAGATACACCGGCGCGGCGTGCTCGTCGTCGTCGGCAACGGCGACGGACTGGTGGGGTACGGAGAAGCGAAACACGACGACCCCACGCGCGCGACGAACCGCGCGTTCGCGATGGCCGTGCGCAGCATGGACTACGTCGACCGGTTCGAGAACCGGACGATCTGGACGGAGATGTCTAGCAAGCTCGGTGCGACGCGCATCATCCTGCGCCCGCGTCCGGTTGGGTTCGGTCTGCACTGCAACCCCAATGTTCATCAGGTCCTCAAGGCCGCCGGCATCAAGGATATATCCGCCAAGGTCTGGGGCTCGCGCAATCCCCTCAACGTCATAAAGCTGCTGTTCCGCATGCTCCACGCGGGCAATGCGCCGCTTGCGATGGGTAACGGCATCGGTGGGCCTGGGCGTAAACTTGACAAGGGTTCAGGCGTCCGTGGGAAGCAGGAGATCGAGCGTGAGCGGGGCAGGAAACTCCTTAACCTTAGGACGCAATGATCGTAGCCTATCTTTTCATATCTCTACCGCATGCATCACATCTTACTTCACTCGTCCCCTGTGAAGGTTTGACGTCCTGAATGGAAAGCATTCCCGTGCTTGTCATAACACAATTGTACATAATACATAGATGGGCTTGGGGGAGTTGTTTTCTACGGGTGAATGCAATGCTGAGTAAAGAAAAAAGAGGTGGAGGAAATGGTGTCATGCAGCAGTGTTCTGTGGATAATAAACAGTTGTGTGCTCGAGCGCTGGTACATGAGGATTCAGATAATAGGGACAAAAGCCGAATTGATAAATATCGTGTTGAAAAGGTTCTCCACGCAACGCTCTACGCTGCGGCGGCTGCGAAAAATTTACCTGAGAAGAGCCAGTCTCGTGCAGAACGTAATGGTTGACGATGACGCCGGCGTCCGCGTGAGTGTTCTGGTGGTGGGCTGTGCCGCCGTGCCAGTTCGGGGCGTGGTGATTTTCTGTGGGTGTAGCCGGGGAGAGGAGGAAAGACGTTAGCCGAAGCGGGTGCGGAGCGCCGTTTGGGGACTGACGGGGCCGGGGAGAGGTGGCGGGGGGGAAAAGCGAATTTGATGAAAAAACTGGAGGAGCGCAATTTTGCGCGGGGGTTGGCGGCTGTGTGGCAAGGGGACTGAAACGGCGTGGATGTCGCGGGGGATGATTTGAGGGGTGAGAGCGGAAAGGGCAGCCGGGTTCCCTGGACTCGCGGCTGTGGCATTGGCGGCGTCACCGCGTAGAAATCCTGCCACTGCTTGCCACTGACGGGTGAGTGGCCAATCGTCGTGTGCTCCTGCTCGGTGGGGCTAAGGTCCATAGAGGAAACATTGACGAGGTCAGACTCGGCGCGGTAACGATGGTCGTATGTGGACGCTCGCGTCCAGCTCATCGAATCGCGAAACCGCTCCTCGTCCTCTTCGAAGCTGCTGATCCCCACCTCAAATGCGGACGGTGCTGCGAAGGTGGGCTTCGAAACAGAGACGGAACTTTGGAGAAAGAGGGACGAGTATGTCACAGGACTCTCTAATGCCGTATGCATCGTGGCGGAATCTGCGGAACGCATGATGATGCTGCCCTCGTAATAATCGCTAGCAGTTGTAACTGAGAGGGACTGAGGCTTGAGCCGGTCGGAGCCATCGAAATAGGTCGACTCCTCGTCACCTTGTGTTGACATGTACGGTCCAGACAAAGCCGGGGAGTACATCGAATATGACGACGACGAGGGCGTCCGCTGGTCTTCGTCATAAGTCAGGAAACTTGGTGAACGCTGCGACGGCGTATCGGTACGAAGATCCGAGTCCGCGCCCCAGGTCGCCCCTGACGCTGCGTATGGCACCCATGAGCTGTCGTCTCCCTCCGACGGGGCGGCGGCGGCGAAGACCATGTCGGCGCTCGAGTCGGTGCTCCAGCCGGACTTAGGCTCCTCATGTTGCGGCAAGGAGAAGGCCTCATCTTCGGGCTGGGATCCGCCGGTGATATCGATGCCAGCTTCCCAAGAGCACCGTGCCATGCTGCCTTCGAATACAACGTCGTCCGCATAGAACGTCGATATCCCTTTGATCGCGCGCCGTAGTTCAGGGATACTTATGCGATTCCGCCAGTTGATGTCAAGCGTCCGCAAAAGAACCTCATTCACCTCGGCCGAGATAGGGAGAACGCTAGGCAGGAAGCTCACGGGGTCTTGCAGATACGCCTGGAATGTTGGATCCGAGGATGAGGCGGATTTCCACGGGTTACGTCCGGTGATGAGATTAAGAAGGATGATGCCGAGCGACCATATGTCATTGAAAGGCGGTGAGTACGTCCCATTAGGGGCGAAGCTTCCACCCTGACATTCTTGAATGTACGTTAGTACGTCTTGATGAGATACAAAGAAACGACTGTGACGTACCAGGACTCATGTGGTACACGCTGCCGGTCCGGAACTCCTCACTCATTTTGTCAGTGGTAGCCAGCCCAAAGTCGGTGATCGCAAGTCGCATGCCCCCGTTGTAGCAAAGAACGTTCTCCGGCTTGAGGTCACGATGATAGATGCCCATGGAATGACAATACTCGACCGCATCGAGGAGTTGAAGGAATACGTGCTTGATCAGGTCATCTTGGCCAAGATAACGTCGCTTGTGTAAGATTTGGCCAAACAAATCACCGTCAGGACAGAAATCCATGATTATGAAGGTGCAGTCGTCCTCTTCAATGACGCGATGGAGGGTAACCACATTTGGGTGGGCTGATGCGCGTTGGTGAAGGGTAATCTCTTGCATATGGAGATGTCGTTGACGGGCAGAGTTCCGCGTTGGCGTGTGAAGAAGGCATTTAACGGCGTACGTCGGGGGACGAGGGGCAGCAGAGCAAATGTCGACCGCGCGATAAACGACGCCGTAACCGCCATAGCCCAGGACACCTATGAGTTCGAGAGTGCCATTGTCGATGAGGGTACCAACGGCGGGGGGACGAGGGCTGGACGACATATTTTCGTGCAGCGAGTCTGAAAGGCCTCCGAGAGGTGACTTTAGGAGAGAAGGGAGGAGGAGAAGCCTTCCGGCGAAAGGGATAAACAACCGAGGAATCGGGGGGATGATGCAAGGGCAGAGGTTGGGAGGTCTGGTACTTTTACGTGGGCGGGGGGCGAAGCCGCGAGGTCGCCGGAAGGGGGAGGCGTGTGCAACATGAGCAAACCACGTTTCCCTGTAGAAAGGTTTAGCTGTGCGTTCTATCGAATCTAGACTTCCGGATCTGATCTATCTTGGCAGAATCGAGAGTGCGGACCATTAGAGATGAGAGATGCGAAGGACCCTTCCTTAGGAGTGGCTCAGGCACCCTTGCCTGATGGATGGTGACAAACACCCCTCTCTGTGTGGATCGGACAATTACTTGAACTCTGTGACTTGGAGGGTTACGAAGCAAGGCTGTGGCCAATCATGCGTGCCAATGAGACGTGGGTGCCTCTTCTGGTGTCAGGACAGGGCTCCAAGTTGCCCTCGGAGTCTCGGATGCCGAGGTAAGGGGCTTTGCGCGGAAGCCCGGATTCAGACGCAGTGGGTGTATCCGCTCGGCGCCGATCATACCCTTGGGAATGTGACCCAACTGAATCCTCAGCAAGGCGGTTGGCGGTTTAGGTTGTTTGGGATGGGTTATTCGATCGGCTGGTCCTAGGACCAGCGCACCCTGAAACCTTTTTGCTGTAAGACTTCATGGTGGGGTCATTCATCAAATTGTGGCATTAATTGAACCCAATCTTGCCTTGTATACCAAACACGTCACCACGCCACGAGGGATAAATATAGTCGACCCAGACTGCGCAGCCAGATAGAAGCGTGCTACAAAGCTGCCTATTTCGTCGTAGCAAGGGCGTTCTGGCACCAATAAAATGAATTGGAAGAGCGACCCGAACGTCAGTTTGGAGCGGATATGGATGGTGATTAGGTTACCTGTGGGGCGCTGCATCCGCTGCTGCTTGAGCTTCATTACGAAAAGGAAACCACGAGGTGACGGTGCTGCGTTGAGCGATAACGCAATAGTGTTCACGCCACGCCGGAAGCTCGGAATATCACACAAATGGCGTTAGCCGGACGCTATCATTGTTCTGTACATGTCGGTACCGGTGTGAGTCCCACGTCGGACTCAGGCTGCCCACCACAAACACTCCTCCTATTGAACACGTGATCCAAACGCGTGTCACGCGTCAAGGTGCTAGGTATGTCCTAAAAAGGAGACTAGCTCAGGTGTTGTTCGGAGTTTAAAGAGAGCCAGGTTGTTAAAGAGGGTGGACCTCACCTCCTCATCGTGTTCATTCACCTCGCGTGTGCCATCGTCACGACTATTCTTTGTTCGTCCTGATCTCCGGCACCGCCTCCTCTCCCTCATTTCTCACCCCATCTTCAACACGCGTCACTCACGTCAATTTCACGAACCATCCATTCCCCAGGCGCACGAACGTAACATGGCTACTCGCGCATTTGTAGTCTTTCAAGATGAACCATCCGAGCCCTTGCCCACTGTCAAGACTGACGTAATACCTCCTCCCTCGCCTTTTATTGAACCTACCATTCTTGTTCTCTCCCCTACTCCGGTAACCACTGCTGAGAAAGAGAATCTTCATCCCGTAACTGGGGCTCGTTCCGGTACCGTCCCTGACCCTCAATCGAAGAAACGTAAGAATGGCGTCCTCGCTACCAAGTTACACATCCCTCCTACTACCAAGAAGCTGAGGGATTCGGATCAAGATGGCAGAAAACGCAAGTCTATCTCGACGTCCTCATTCAAGTCCTCCAAAGGCAATAAGGCTGCTGGTTCGGGGGTACCAGACCTCTCTAGAGTAGAAAAGGTTGCGGAGCCCAAGCTGCGGGATCAGGACAAGGCTACGCAAGCTGAGGTTGACTCCAAATGCTATGACCTTACCGTCTCGCCCCTCGCCGATGTTTCACATGCATTCGACCAAGTATCGCTTTCTCCTACTGAATCACGACCTGACGCTTCTCGCATCCTTTCTCCAAAGGTAAGGTCGTGCCTGTTGTCACTATGCCAATGACTGACATATCCGGCAGAAGGCAAGCCTCAGCAGGGAGAGTGGGACTTCCCCACCGAAACCTGTAGCGCGCGTTGCCTCACCCAAGAGGGCCGACATTTCCAGCGAAGAGACCTTCTTTTCCACACCTGAACGGAAGCAGATCTATGCCGCTTTTACCTTTACTTCTCCATCACCCACATCCAAGCGCTTTGTGGGCCCTCACCTTGACATTTTTGGAGACATCAGATTTGATCCTTAACCGCGCTGATGGATCTTGACTAACCCCCCTGACGCATATGACCACCCAATGATCGCAAGACTACTCACAGATTTCCCGTGCTTTCTCTTGTTCTTCCTGTGGAATGGAACTATGTCACATACTGCTGTGCTGCACATTGCTCTCACGTTACCCCCCGTTCTTCTTCCCTCCCTCATCGAGATTCCAGCCTGGAGCATTCACTTATTTATTCTCATCTTGTGTCTGCACCTATTTCTCATTTATCTAAGTTCTTTCCCTTGTCGCTTCATAATATGCAACACGTACCCCTTGCGCTTGGGATTGTGTGCCTCAAGCATTTGCATTTGTCGGTGCCATTGACTAGATGTATTTTTCATGAGAAATGCTATTGACGCCAGTTCTCACCCGACTGATGTCGGAGAAGGAGCGACGAGAAGACAGTCCCAGATAGGAAGGTGAGTAGGTTTAGTTGGTTGTCTCAGGCTGTAAAAATTCCCATGTCTATGCTTCCCCATAGAAATTTTCGACATATAAATGACCTGTTTGATATACCCGGCGGTTATCGACTACTCAACTCGCTGTTGTCATGGTCCTCAGTAGACTCATTTCCAAGCTTGAGATCCCCCATGACAAGTCATTGGCCCGGCCCCAGCTTCTGCTCACGGTATCAACCGTCCCATCATGAGTTTAGACCACGTCTATTTCCGTGTTGACACCCAGTTTGTAGAGCGAGGATTTATTGCCTGTCGGATCTGAAAAACAGACGTGGGGGGCCATTGATTTTATTGCTTAGTGCGTGCTTGGTCACTTGCTTTTGACACCAACAGATTGACTTATGGAGATATGCATGTAGCTGGATAGCTGACAGCTTCAATGTCAACACGTGAGCTACTCGACGCTCTGAAGAAAGATGACGTATTTTTGCTTACGCGATGTATAGATGGATGATCGCGTCCTCGATGATAAACCTCGGCCTTTCATGGTGGCAAGCGTGGTTCTGTGTCTGGATCGGATATGGTATCGCTGCGTTGTTCATCGTGGCTAATGCCCGTCCTGGAGCAACCTTCCATGTCACATTCCCAGTGGTCGCACGCACCTCTTTTGGTATCTGGGGCAGCTTGTGGTGTGTCTTTAACAGAGGGGCAACTTCATGGTAGGTCACATCATGATAGAAGCACATATCGATGATCAGCTGCCAGGTCTGCTGACCACTCCTCTTAGTATTTGGTATGGTGTCCAGGCCAGTATCGGCGGAGACTGCATGAAGGTGATGTTGCGGTCCATATGGCCGACCGTGAACAACATCCGTGCGTCTTGAATATGAGAGAAGAAGTGTGCACCGCCATGGGCTGATGGCTTCTCCTGCAGCAAACTCGATTCCCGCATCATCCGGTACCAATACCAGGGACTTTATGTGCTTCTTCCTTTTCTGGCTCGTGTCCCTCCCGGCCATCTGGCTGCCTATCCACAAAATGTAACTCGTTCCCGTTCTCAATGCTTCGTCCGCATTGTGATTGACGCTTAACTAGTCGGCATCTTTTCACCCTCAAGGCTATAGTCGCGCCGACTGCCGGAATTACATTCTTTGCCTGGTGCATCGTGCGAGCCAAAGGCGTCGGCCCAATTATCCGCCAGCCTTCCACGTTGCACGGAAGCGACCTCAGTTGGGCGATGGTGGCCAGCCTTATGTCCTGCATCAGTAGTATCGCCGCGCTCGTCATGTATGCCTCCGCGTGGACACATCCTGCCCGCCGCGTCAGGATTACTAACTATATGCGTGGTACCATTGTCGCAGCAATGCGCCAGATTTTGCATCTCGCGCGAAGGGTCCCTTTGCTGCTGGCCTCCCCCAGCTTCTCGCTGTCCCGTTCATGTTCTCCATCGTGAGCTTCCTAGGCATCATAGTGAGTTCTTCGTCGCAGGTCATCTATGGAGAGCCCGTGTGGTCCCCAATCGACCTGTTGAATATGTTCCTTGACGACGACCCGTCCCACGCGACACGTTTCGGTGTATGTCGAAAGTCTCGATCGGAGGTCCCTCCCGCAGTTAACCGGACTACAACAGGTGTGGTTCATTTCGACCGGATTCATCGTCGCGCAGGTACGTGGCGTGCGTCGTCCGGCGAGGACGGCTGTTCATTACTCCGGTAGCTTGGGTGTGTCCCCTCTCGTTGAGTGGGCCATAAATGCACATACTAGACGTGGACGAATGCAGCCTCAACATTTCTGCCAATTCCATCTCGGCCGGCTGTGACCTCACGGCTCTGTGGCCACGTTATATTGTGCGTATCAGTGTTCGTGTGGGAATCCCGTACCCATCTGCGGCACAGAACATCCGCCGGGGTGGGTATGTAGCAGCGATTGTCGGCATTTGCATGCTCCCGTGGAACCTGCTCAAGAGCAGCAACCGCTTTACATCGTACCTTTCTGCTTATTCCGTGTTCCTGAGCTCGATCGCAGGTGTGATGGTGCGAGTGCTCTCCTTTCCTTTGACATGCCTGACACCTGACCCCAACGACGCGCGTCCCTCCCTGACAGATTACGGAATACTTCTTCGTTCGCAGGGGCCACTACCGCGTTGCGGACCTGTATAGCCCTCGCAGTGACGGATGGTATTACTATACATTCGGCGTCAACCTTCGGTCCGTCTCCCAATCCGACACACGTGTTATTTTTCCGCTGTTTCTTGCGCACGCACTGAGTTCCCTCCCTGCACAGCGCGTATGCCGCGTACATCGCTGGGATCCTCGTCAACGTAGTCGGCTTTGCGGGCGCAAGTAGGCGTTTCTCGTTCCCGCCGCGTGTTACCAGACCGCTGATGGTCAGGCAGCTGGCCGTTCAGTCCCCCTAGCTGCCACACGGATCTATCAGATGTCCTTCTTCACCGGGTTCGGCGTGTCCTCGCTCGTGTATTGTGGACTCAGCATTGCGTTCCCTCCACCGGGCCGTTTCAGGCATTTCGAGGAGATCGATCTCTCTGAGGGCGAGTTACCAGGCGGCGAGCGAGACGTGCGGGTCAGTGCCGAGCCCGATGAGAAGAGCTCCGAGAACAAACTTGAAGGAGTAATGGTGGAAGTGAAGCCCATATAGGCGAGCGAGCGGGTGAAAACGGGTGGTTGTACAAAATTCGTTTACTGGCAGGGGACATACTACGAGACAACCCGAAATGCATACTAAGACGGCCGGTTCATACTTCGTCGTCCCCATAGCCTACTCTGTGCTTTTTTTCCCGCGTGTCCTCGGCATAGTTCTCGTAAAAGTTGTTGGGGTCGCGTTCCTCGTACCCTCCTTCTCCTTCGCCGTGTGTGCGGCCAGGGCCGTCCCAGAAGTGGTATGCCTGGCTGTGCACGCCGTATGAGGCAGGCACGACTTCGACTAGATCCCCGCGTGCGACCTCGATTGCTGGGATCTCAGACGGCGGCAAACCGATAAGGTACGCCAGGAGACAGCGGACCACGGATGCATGCCCAATAATCAGCAAGTCTTCTTGCTCACGCTCGAGCTCAATTAGCGTTGGCTCCAGTCGGACTTGAGTTCCGCTCAGCCACTGGCCCAAGGGCTAAACGAAAATGAAAGAAACGTACCGCTGAGGTCATGGTAGCTTTCCGCGCGCGGTGCACGGAAGCTGTATGGGTCTTTGACGAAGCGCTCCCACTCCTCCGGGTACTCCCGTTTGGCGTCTGCAACAGTGAGTCCATCCCAGACACCGGGATTAATTTCCGACATCTGTGGCTTTTCAATGACCTTGACTTTGCATTGGGGCCCCCCTGGCCGCTTGGGGTCTGCCGCAACCATGAATGGCCACGCGGTGTGGTGCGAACGGCGACGTGTGGAGGTCCATATCTAGGGAAGGAATGAGCAGCGGAATCTATATAAGAAAAAATAGGACGGACGGACCACTAGACGGCTCGTTTTTGGGTCTAGTCCACGTTCCTTCAACGACTTTGCGCGGCGGTCGAGGACGAAGTCCTTCAGCCGCGCTGCATATTCCCATCCAATATCCGAGAGATCAGCATCGATCTTATAGGAGTGCTCATGCAGTGAGTGTCCGGACTGGAGCAAGCCTGTATTTAGTAAAGCGACCGGAAAGCGGCTAGAAGTCATACGCGTGCAAAATAGATGGTGCGATAACGATTGTGAATATTCATCAGGAAGAAAATTATCCTGGACTGCGCCTAATAAGTCACGCGTGGGACAGCACCGTATTGTTTACCTGTAAGTAGCCTCGAACATTCTGAAAGTGCTGTGTTGAGCGACTGGAGGTGGGGCAGAGTATGATGTAACCCTACATTGACCATGATCTTCTCGCCAACCTAGGTTTTATGAGCGGTGAGTTGGACAGACATACCATACACAGAGGTACGAGAACGTACATTGATGATCCGGATTGACGGCACATCGAGTTCATCTACGGTTTCGTAGTGTTTTTCATGGTCCCTTATACGGCTATAATAATCCTGTACGGCAAGGTCTGGATCCCAACCTCGATACTTCACAGGACGGGAATTCGGCATTAGGCAGGGACCTCAAGAGAGGAAAAAGTGGGCCGAGACGTACATCCGGTGAAGAGATCTTCACGCTGCGTATATTACGTTCAATAACTGCAGGGTCGTCACAGATCGTTTCTGCAAGGGGAATGGTCAGGGAGAGGGGCGCAATGAAGCCAAACAAAGTAGTGACAACCTAGGATCACAACGTGTATACCCCCCTTGCCAAACTTCTCCGCCACCCTGTGCCGTTGTTCACGGCGCCCGTTGTTGGCGTCGTAGATAACGCACTGCCCCCCTGTATTAAAAAAGTCCCAGATGAGCTGTTCGCAGCCATCCAGAACTTTTTGGCGCAATTCGATGGTCTCAGGGCTTTTCTTCCCTATGATTGGTGGCGTAAATATAGTGCGCAATGCCTGTGATCGATCGACCACGCACCGAGTGTGAAATAGTCTGGGGGTAGCTTCTGGGCACCCCCTAATGACTTGCGCCGGTAATCACCTAGCGAAACCACTTGAGTTTTTATGCCAGCCCATCGGAGATACCGTTCGAGGGCTCTTGATATGTGGGTCTTGCCACGAGCAGGCAGTCCGACGGTGACTACTAAGATCTTCCCCGCGTGAAAGAGGAGCCCAGAATCAGTTGTGTAGAGGGGTGCAACCATTTGCCAAAGATATTCCTGGTCAAGGTTCACGAGAATCACAAGGTAAGGGCAACTCCGAGTCTACCCTGGCCTGACATACTAATACAATACTAGTACACATACAGGGGTTGAGGGTAATTAGCCCTAACCCTAGGCCAGGGGCACTAGCCTGAGCAGCTAGTAATTCCAACATTCATTGGATTGGAGGAATACATGCAATGACAAGGTTATTCTACCGCATCCCAGATCAAAACACTTCAACGTATGGGAAGGGCCTAGTGTGCGTTAGAGATACAACACAAAGAGTAAGGGAGAAGTATACAGGGTTAGATACGCACTGAGGGGCCAAATGTACCAACAAGGTAGAGCGAGTGGTTTGGCCCAGGGGATATAAAATCAGCAACTCCAGCAAATTGCACACCGCACACAATTAAATTTGGAGGGGTTCCAAGGGCGCAAACAGAACGAAGGAACCAAGCACGGTCCATGGAGTCTACGCGCCCTTTCCATCCGCAGCCGACGCTCGGTAGTCTTCCATCTCTTGGTCGAGCTGAGCAAGAGACTTCTTGATGCGTTTTGGGCCCTTTTTCGTGCGTTTTTTCGGACCCGAGACAACGAAAGAAACAGGGTTCCTC
>QLOZ01012971.1:0-10210 GCA_003314065.1 Lactarius sp. MG50 | reverse complement strand
CCACAATCAGGTATGCTCTACCTATGCTACTTATGCCACTATAACTGATTTGACTAAATAAATGCTTTATATTTCATTTTCCCGCAGCAAGGTCTCCGCCAACAAAGTTGGCATTTCTAGTGTCCTCCATCTTTGACGCACTACAACCACATCCGTGCCCGATCTCGCACGTGGTCAGTCGCTTGGTATGCCTCCGATCTCCGACGGTGGTAAGAAGCACCACAATCATGCGGGCACAAAAATTCGACGCAGCTTCAGCCAACTGCTGCACTTTGGCGACAGCTCGCACGCACGCCGGCGGAGCATATCGTTTGTATTCAAGATCTGCAACACGGTCGTGGGTTCGGGCACCAGTGCTGGCGCACTGACGCGGGATTCGTGTGGAGAGTTGCACTGGGGTGAAGGATCGGAAGATGGATGGGCGGATACACGCGAGAATGATGAGTGGAAGGATATTTTCTTTTTTCAGCTCCATAAGCATACCCGGTGAAGGATCGGAAGATGGATGAGAGGATACGCGCGAGAACGATGAGTAGAAGGATATCTTCTTTTTTCGGCTCCAAAAGGGTATGCTTATGATGTTCGCGTTGCGGTGCCCTTGGGTTGTTCAGCAGATCTTCGTTCATCCCATTTTCTACTCGCTCTCTCCGATCATATATGTCCCGCTTTCGTTATATACCTCACATCAGTTATATCCCTCTCGCGCTACATTCTTGACCCCGTCCGTTCTCAGTTTACCTGGACTGTATGTCGTTTCGGTGCTGTGGTCTGGGGATACATATTCGTACTGTGCACGTGCTCCTCCAAGCATATTTAATACACGTTCCCGACTCTACCAATGTTAGAGATCGACAGCGACGGAGTTCAACTTTGGTGGGGCAATCGAAGACGCTTGGAGCATTCTTTGGTTCTCTTCCGGAAACGAACACAAGTTGGGCTAGAGCGCGTGTGCCCCGGTTCGCGATGACAGTAGAGTTGCGCGGGCCCCAGTTGGTCATTGTTACCTCTGCGCTAGGCGGGAGATCCGCAGTGCCGCGCTCCCTGGCGATGCGCATGCTCTTTCCCAGCTGATCAACGTGCATAGAGTGTGCGTGCATAGACTCACGATACAAAGTCAGAAAAACACGTAGAGTTCAAGAGGGAGCGACGTACGTTGATCTGAAGTTCATCCGTGAACAGTGACAGCCCCATGAATATCGGCCTGTTCGTCACACCAACGGAGCTGAGTCAAGTCAGCGAGCGCTTCATACCGTTGGCACTTACCCTGCGATCGCCTCAACGGTCCGAGATACCAGCCGGTTCGTATTGCGCAGAAAACCAGGGTGGAAGATGATCGTGTCAGCGTAACCCGAGGTCGGCCAGCCCTTGTTCGGTCGCGGTTTTGCAGCGCGAGTAGGACGAGTACGCGTCCTTGTTTGCCACGCCGGACTTTGCGAAATAGACCGTACCAGTAGCCGCGATGTGTCAGCAGTGGTGCCACAGAGGGGCACGAAGTTGACGGTAGCCCGAGGGAGGGAAACTGACCGAGACGTAGACGAGACGTTGGCGCTGGGATGTGTCGCTGGTTTTTGCGGGGCGAGCGGCGTTGAGAACGTGGTCCCTTGTCTACTTTTCAAAGAGTTTGTGTGTCTTGGCGTCACGCATATGCGTCGCAAGTCTACACAAAAGAAAACGTTCGCATGTATTCCACGTGATAAAGACGACGTCAAACTTGCCCTCACGAAAGGCATCCTGCCAGTCATTGATACCCGAGTCCGGCAAGCCCAGCCACGGGCTACCTTACCGGGCCCACTGGGCCCGGTCCGGGGTTCGTGCCTTTGCTCATGGGTTATAGCACGAAAAAACTGTGAAAGATGTAGGACGGGGGTCATCGGGTTGAAGTGAGTCAGTTGGGTTGGAGGTAGGGTATCGAGATCTAGAACGGAAGCAAATGGATACATGATCGGATGTCTCGATCGATCTGTGACGCGACGCGGGGCTGCACCTGTTATAGGGAAACATTAGCCAAGCATGGATCAGGACCTTGTTTCAAGTTGACCGCGAGCATCTCGACACGTACAATACGATGAAATTTCACTCAATAACGGGTATGCTCGCTCTGGATTTTCCCTCTCCGCGATCGGCCAGAAACTAGTTGGAATCCAACTCCGGTTGTCGCAGCATTTGTTACACTCCGACATGTCCATCTTCGTTGATCGCTCGGCGGACTCTGGATTACTGTTTCGCGAGCGCGACAACGAGGTGCCACATCCCCCTCACTCAGCTATTTAAATTTTGGTCCCACGTTTGCCCCCATTTCTCTTACCCCTTTTTCTTCCCTTCCTCTCTCCGTGTCACCGCGTCACTCTCAATATCATCTACATCTCATGACGTTCGATATGCACGACCCGACCGATAATCCGTACATGCCCCTTTGTGTCCAAGACACCGTACTCAATCTCGACCCTCGTGACCTCAACTTCGCCCATCCCCTTCCTGACTTTCTTCCCCGCGGTCCTGGCCTGATTGATGGCGGTGCCCCTGTCACGTCGGCCACTGGCCTACAGCACGATGATGAAGACTCACTCATCGACGATGTGGACGACAATTCATCCGAGGCGCTCGTTCCCGTTGAGGACCATGACTTTCCTTCCTATTTTGTTGAACATGGCTCGCCGCAACGTTTATTCCATTCCCATGGTACCTATAGCTTGCCTGTTGATGGCGATGAGATGAAGGTTCGTGTCACAAATTTCGGCAATACATGTTTGTGCAGACACTCAATTCCCTTGAAAAATGTGATCCTGCTGTCTAGAGAGAGGTAGCCCAGCACATTCTGTTTCGCATGATCATCGGAAGCAATCATGACGCCCCTGCTGTTTGCGAGTTACTCGGTCACAACCCCAAGGAACGCAAGGTCGTTGATCTGTGTGCTGGCACCGGCCTTTGGTATGTAATCCACGCCACCCACTCTCATTAGTGTGGCGTGTTGGTTGCGAAATCGCGCTGATAATAACTGTCTTTCAGGGTCTTGGAGATGGCGAGGGACTACCCCCTCGTTGAATTCCGTGGACTTGATCTTGGTGCGTGCTGCGCTTTGGATATGTGATGTATGAAATAAAAACTTTTTTTCTCTGCCTGCGCGTTTTGTCTCCTTTTGTCCTCCGTCCGACAGTTCCAATCCAGACGCGCTATCCCCCTGACAATGTTCGTTTCGAGATCGCTGACGTCACTGAGAGGCTGCGATTCGCAGACGCGTCAGTTGATGTCGTGCACGCCCGGATGACCTGCCTTAGAGTTTGTCACCGCCCAGTGCCTCTTCCTTCCCTTGATGACGTAGGCTACTTAGGCGGACATGGTTCCACGCGTTCTGAACGAAGTCGCGCGCATCCTGCGTCCAGGTGGACTGTTTCTCAGTGCTGAATGGGGTGGCTGCCCCACCCTCCACCCTGAGCACCCGTCCTTTGCACAACATGGAGCTTACATCCCCGGAACCATTTCCTTCTACAATGCGGCGTCGTGCGTTGGCTTCCTTTCGCCCGCGCGCTCCACGTACTATGCTTATAATATCACCTCTGTCGTAGGGCCAAGGTGCCGACCCCTGCGCCGCGAATCCCCTACCTTATTAGCCTGACCGGCTCCTTCGAAGAACCAGTGACTAGGCGGCGGGCCATACCCATGTCAACGCCTTACACGCCTTACCCTTCGGGCGCCGCCCCATCGCATGACCTTCATTTTGTTAGTAGAGTGATGAGGCGCATCATGCAGGGCTATGCTGATGCTCTCGTTGCCGGAGGATCGGTTTGGCGCGGGGATGCGGATGCTTTTAAAGACGAGTTAGAGCGGACAGACGGTATTGTCTGCGTCTATCAGACTGTCTGTGCGCGGAAGGCTGCAAATAACTGAGTCGACTGAACGGGTACAACGAAATCGCTGTGCCGTTCTCTACGTATTTTTGTGCAATGAATCAGATTTTGGTGTCCTGACTAAGCAAGCGACTGGAATGGAACAACAAAACAAAAAGGTCGCTCACGCGCAACCTGAGAAAACAACAGTGCATCTACATTATATCCTACACTTCCTCTTAATAAGGCGTTTTCCAAGCCTATCTATCTTATCGACAAAGTCGACAAGGATAGAAAATGTAAGTTTGCGAGTCTCCTTCCACGACAATATAAACCCAGAATTTTTGCCAACAGAGCCCCTCCATCATCCCTGTGTTTTGTGCTCCAAAATGGCGTCGTTTCTCCCGACCCTTGCACCAGCGGATGTCCAGCAAGCCGCTCGGGTACGCGCGCGTTCTTTCCCAACATAACGGCGATTCATCAGATACTTCCAACGAAGCTCATCCAGGAATCGTACGACCCTGCGTCCGCCCACCGCCTTTCGCCTGACGAGCACCATCGCCTCCAGAGCGAGCTGTTCGAGCTTCAACGCAAGTGGGAGGCCTGGGGCCTCGTCGTACCCTTCCTCTTCGAGCACGCCGACCCGAATGTACAGTTCTTTGGCGCGCACACGGCTCAGGTCAAGATCTCACGCGATTGGTTAGCGGAAAACACATATCTACCTGCACCCTCGACGCTGATGACCGCTTATGCTTGCTCCTGTCCTTGCACAGGGAGGGCTTCCCGACTGAGCATAGCGATGGACTCATCCCCTTTCTCCTCGGTATCACGAGTCGCTCGATCGCCTTGGGCCTCCGCAAGGTCATCCTAAGGAAGTTGTTTGTTGCTGTACGTCGTCCTCTTCATCCATAACTTTTTTTTTTTTTGCCGAGGCATTTATTGACCACGCCCAGCTATCTGCGCTCGCTCTGCGGCTTGTGCCGCAAGACCCTCCCCGTTGGCCAGATTGGGTCATCACAACCGCCACTACGCTTTCCAGCGCAGGTGCATCCACCGAGCATATATTGGACTTTCTCGAAATTGCCGTCGAGGAGGTGAACGGGGCTGACCTTTTGCCAACGAAGCGGTACGACCCCATTCCTCCGACTCGAGGTTGGATCTAGCTCTTAACCTCGCCCCGCAGGTCTCAGATGCTTCAAAGCCTAAAAGATGCGATCCCTCTCGTCACGCAGGCGATTGCCTCATCCATTGTCCCGTCCACAGATCCTGCCAGACTGCGCCAGCTACAGTCTGCACTGAAGTGCCTCGAAGCATGGATACCCAATCTACCTAGCAAGTACGCACCCTCCCTACCCTGCTACCCTGCGTTGCCACCGCTATTATCCATCTTCTTATACCGTTCTACAGCGACGTGACTCCGCTTCTGCCATCCTTGTTCGCGCTCCTCGACCCGGTCTCACCTACATTCCAGCCTGCCATTTCTGCGGCCTTGGCGGTGCTATCCGCCCCCGCCTTCGCGGACGGCACGGGCTCCGCTACGTTGACGTTGCCTCTTCTCCAGTGGTGCTCTCAGGCGGGCCCGCCCATCGTCAATGTGGTGCTCAGCCAAGGCCCCGACGAGACTGCGTCCGCTTTGTGCCGTCTGCTTGCCGGGCTCGGTGACCACTCGACCACCTACCTCACTGAGAACCTGAACACCCCTCTCGTCCAGGCGTTTCTCCGCCTCATGCTGTCCTTCACAGCGCTGCCCGGCAGCTATGGTGTTGACGAAGAAGAGAGTGAGCGCATGCTCGGCTTTTGGTATCTATTGCAGGAGGCGCTGTGGGCAGTCGAGTTCCCACCCGAAAGCGATGCCGCCCGTGAGAAGGAGATGTGGGCCCTCGCCAAGGCGGTGTATGCTGAGTTAGTCGCCGGGCTTAGAACCAAGGTCCGTTGGCCGACGCCCCCGAGCGGGTGGACAAAAGGTGCGCGTGTCCCTTCTTACCCCAGATGTACGAAGGGAAGAACGGTTGGAGTTTGCAGATCAGGTCGAGAGATTCCAGGTGTATGTCCGTCTGCGTTTGCTTTTGGACGATGCCGGTAGCTGATAGTGATTACGTGCGAAGATATCGACGAGATGTTGGCGATACCTTGATCAATGCGTAAGTCCTGGTGCAACGTCCCAATGACTTTTTTTTAGAGATACACTTCAGGTATTATGTTCTGAGGGACGACATGCTTGCATATTACCTTAGCGACCTCGCGGAGCGGCTACCTAACAAGAATGAGACCGGAGGTTTGGAGGTCAGCATCACGACTCTCATACGCCCAAGCGCCCATTTTTTAACGTCGAGACAGGAGATCGAGGCAACACTTCATTGCGTCATGTCTATACAGGAAGCTGTCCCTCTGGAACCTAACCAACATTTATCGCGCCTCTTCAGTCCAGAGATTCTTGGTCAATTGCCGACATCCGGGAGTCATCGTCTACAGCGCACCATGCTCGGGCTTATCGGTACGTCTACTTCGGCTTGGCATTCCTCCTTTTTCTTCATTTCTCTTGGAAAAAAAACAAGGTTCCTACGCCTCGTGGTTCACAACCCTTCCCGCAGGATCAAGCGAACCCCTGCTCGCCGTCCTGAGCTATGTCGCCCCTGCCTTGAGCGAGCCGAGCCTGTGCTTACCTGCGGCAATCGCCCTGCGTGATCTTTGCGATGCGAACCGCGCTGCTCTCGCACCGCATATCACCGCTTTCGGTGAACTGCATGCAGGACTCTCGAGAGTGCAAGACACGGAGAAGGCGAAGGTACTGCAATCGATCTCCAGTGTGATACAGGCGTTGCCGCCGGAGGAAGAGATAACACCAATCGAGGTCCGTGTTGTGTTTATCTTTGCGTGCGTGGTGGCGAATCCTAGAGTTAGGCTATTGTGCAACCGGTAGTGGCGAAGTTATTCCAAGCACTGCACACCGCGTCGCAGGCGCGTATGCCCTTCTCTCGACTACATTTCGCTTCTTACTTGTCTGGTTAGCTCCCAGAGGAAGCGCGGGGACTAGCTATACAGCAGCTTCAGACCCTAGCGGGCGTCGCAAAGGGCCTCACTCGCACCGGCGATGCCACTGGCTTCGAGAGCTCCCCAGCGGCAGAGGAGGTGGAACGCATGCAGCGCGCGAGGGATGACATTCGTATGGTACGATTGAGGGAAGATATGTTGCATGCTATCGAAGGGACTGTCGAATTGTGGTCGACGGATGCCGGGACCAGCGAGGTACGTCTACCCATGTCCACGGATGAAGACTTTCCCTCTGGGAGGGTAATCTCAGCGAGACAATAGGCGCTCAGTGACCTCTTCAAATCTATCACAGCGCTTTCCGTAGACGCTACGGTACTTTCGTTACCCCCAGCCCCCCTGCTCGAACTTGTGTGCCGCGCGGCCCAGCGCCAGCTCACAGCCGTCTGGCTCGCGCTGGCGAACATGCTCATCATACAGCTAGATCCGCCCGCACCGTATACCGTATCTCTACGCGCCGTACCCTCTCAGGAGGTGCTCACAATCGTTCGCGATGTTGTTGGTGTGTTGCTACGGGTGACTTTGAATACCCTGGGTGTCGAGGGTGCAATGGAAGCGGTATGTTCATGCTACTAGGGCGGGCGTCAGCAGAACTCCGAAAGATAACTTTGCGTACCTGTCCAGAACCCAGATATCGTGCAAGACTTTTTTAATTTCGTAGAGAAGGTTGGAGGTCCGCCATTCCCACGCAGCAGCAGTAACCTAAAACATGAATGCAGGTGTCCTACCACTTCGTTTCAGTATTTTATCAGCTACCTCCTGAATCCTTCGATGCCCTTATTCAATGCGCTATATCGGCCCTCCGCTTACAAGAGCGCTACTCCCTCGTTGCAGCATCAACATTCTTAGTACGCTCATCCTGTCGCATTGTCGCATCTGCGCGCTCTGACGATTTTCTTTGCCAATTTTTGAGTAGACTGCGCTTATTAGAGACACCCAGGCGAATGACGATCTCGCCGACGCAAAAAAGCTCCTCCTCGACACTCACGGACGGGCGATCATACGCTCACTGCTCGTTGGCTTTGCGGGTGTCTCGCCAAAGTCAGCCGTTCCAAACCTCATCGAGCTGTTCTCGGCCCTCGTCACAAAAGTGCCGTTAGAAAGCAAGCAATGGATCCTTGAGATCCTATACGGAGTTCGTTCGTATTTGTGGTACTTTTGCTAAGTCTTGATTTTGTGGTACAGAATGATTTTGCGCAGTCTCGAGCAAGTCCTGAAGCCAAGGACGCTTTGGTGAAGGCTGTATTCGGGTACGCGGACTGTTCCTCTCATTTATGGGCACGACTAAAACTTGCTGCCACCAGTGGTTCCCGATCGATAAGGCGGACGCGAGATGCAGTGCGGCAGTTCACGATTGTCGCAAGAGGACAAGAGGGTTCTAACTTTGGTTTTGCGTGGTAGAGAGCTGTTCTGGCCCTCACAATAGACCCTTGACTCTTGTTTCCTCACCGCACCATTGGGACAGGAGTTCGAACAGGTCCTTTTTACGTGTGAATTAGTCACGTGTTCCTCTCCTCGATTTTTCCGTGACCCAGACCAGAGATTTATTCAACCCTCGGGTATACTGAGGATTCGCCTTGTCCTACAGTCTATTTAGAGACCTTCACCCGTACATCCTGAATGTCTGCCGCGGGGTTGTGAAGAAATTCGCCTCGACTGGGACCACCACGCCATTGATCCGTGACCATGTAATTCAGGGCCCGGCGAGGGAAGTTGCAACACAGATTCTATCTCTTGGCGAGACCTACAAGGGTCCAAGTTTTGGCTTCGTCCGCGTGCACCTAGTGTGTCAATCGTATCGAAACACCTAGCGTCGTGTAAGGATCACTCTCGGCGCGCGCGAAAGCCACACATTCAGATGCTTCCCATGTATCTTCGCTCTTACTCTCTCTCACTCGCCTCCACACGCCTCCCACTCTGCGTTATGACCCTCAAGTCTCGCTTGTCACCATTACCTGTGTCCTGCATCGTTAAGTACTTTACTTGTGGCTCTCCCCATCGCCTGCCTCTTTTACTGTTTCCTCTTATGTATATAACCCCCTACGACCGCCCTGTAATCATCACCATTGTTCTCTTCTGGTGCGTCTTGCGTGATACCAGAAAGCCTCCTTTACGATTCCTGACTTATCTCCCTGTTCCCTACTCTGTCTGCTGCCCTATCGACTTTGCGGCCAAGGCGTACCTCGCGTATTATCACGGTTTCATCGGGGTGCGTGCTCACGCAAATTGGGGCCCTGGATTATCACTCGAAATTGAACTATGGTAAGACATAGTCTACGAGGGTGGCTAGGCGCTGAAACGGCCTAATTGTACGCTAAATCTATCCGCCATTTAATACTTCGCTTTCTTCTTGGATCTGTATGAGCACGATTAGTGAGCGCAGGTGTGAAATGCAATTGAAGAGAACTCGCCCATGGTCGGTCTCTAGCACTATATCGACCAGGCGGCCTCTCATAGCACACTACTCGATCTATCTCTGCTTCGTCTTTCAATGAAAAGACGATTCCGAGTTCGTAATTTGTCACCTGTCCCGATATGCTTAAGTCAGAAATGTACTAATGTAGCAGACACTCACATTGAGGATGGGAGTAAATCCCGAGCCAGAAAGCGTGCCCCACGCAGAAGGCGTAAAGTTGTGCGAGCCAACGTATGCGTAACCCATGGCGTCCTCTTGGTCTTTCTTGGCCTCCACAATATCAGAGTCCCCGCCAGAGCCTGAATCCGTTTCAGAGGATGAATCAACGCCAGGAAAGGTCGCAACGATCATCTATTCGATTAGATCTAGTCCCGAGAGCGCGGAGCGACATATGGGCACGTGGCACACCTTGCTATGCATCAAGACTCGTCCCCGCCGGCTCCGTGACCCATAAAATAGGTTTCGAGGAAACTTGGTAGCCTCCCAGGCGCTCTTGCGACAGAACATCGTACCCCCGCCCGCCTCACCAAGTACGCTGCTACGCACCCACTCCCGCGTCGGGAACAATATCTTCAATGTTTCAGGCGACGGCATTGGCGTCGACGCGCGGCGGGATTTGGGCGCGTTGAGCCACGCCTCGGGGCTGGCCCCTCGCGCGGAAAGGACGAACTCGGTGAGCCACGCGGCACTGTACGTCCCGATTGACGACCCCTGTTGGAGTACGGTGTGGGGGTCCGCGTTGACCTGTTCCACATGCCGCATAGAGGACGCACCTGACATTCAAGTGAGACGGCCCGCTGCTGTGGGTTGAGCTGGCTGACCGCGCGCATGAGGGCAGTGTGTCCTGACTTGAGGACCGCGGGCCAGCCTTCGTGCTTCCCCGCGATGCTTGGGATGAGGGTTGGACGTACGCGGGAGAAGT
>QLOZ01012965.1:0-11167 GCA_003314065.1 Lactarius sp. MG50 | reverse complement strand
TGATCGCCAAAGAAATTTTGTTGATAAGGCGCCTTTCGCATCCCAGCAGCGCCGCGGTACCATTATGGTTATGGACTGTGTGATAGGGGGGCCTTCGCTCGCTCCACGCAAAACCACAAATCCAAAAAGAATATCAGGCAACCGCCGGATGAGAGGCCTCGATGGCAGCGTGCATTTTATGATCATTCCCCAATCGAGGCACCTCCCCCCGGCCAGCTGCACTTCTGAGCCATCAGGCCATCACGTCAAAGCAAGATGTGATCCGGGCCCTAGAGAGGCTCATCAGCGTGTACGATTTTTTTCTTCCTCGCAGGGTCGGTGCAATCTTCGGGAAGCAAGGTGGGGTTCCCCAGCTCCATTAGGCGGGTTGCTCGTATTGTGCGAAGACCCCAACGGCGCTGTGTATGAGAATATGGTAGTGTTCTTACCTCCAACGTCAACTGACCAGCGTGTTGGAGCATGGGCATGATTCGAAATACTGTCATTGAGGGGTTGGATAGGCGTCACCCGTGCAAGTCGTCTCGAAAGACCAGATGCTGTAACAGTGTATACTGGACTAGGACAGAGCGCTACGTCCGGTCACTCGGAGTTGCGCCAAAGCGTCATAGCAGCGTGCTTTCACATGTTTGCTCAGACCAGTGTGAGTATTTTCGAAAGCCGTTGGGGAGACGTCATAGAGGCTGACCGCAGCCTGAGCACGCTGCAGCCAACGAAACGCCGACCCATCGAACACGAATTAGAGTAACATCCCATTGAGTTCTGAGGCAGTAGAGATCAAGTTCGAAAGTCCAGTGAAGATTAACGATAGAACAGTACAACGATATACTTAACACACATTATATGCAGCATGATCCTATGGTTCGTCGTCGTCGCCACTGGCGTCGCCCGCGTCATCATCGTCCTTGGCACCCAGGCCACCCGTCCACTCACGCTCCCACAGAGGCAACTCCTCCGGTGGTCGTGCTAGGCTAAGCGCGGGGTGTCCGGGTGGAAGCATTGCCCGTGCGCGTTGCAGTCGCTCAGTGAAATGTTGACGCTGCGCCAATAATTGCTGGACATATTCCACAGCTGCGGCTGGGTGAAAACGGGCACAGCACACGGGAAGCGAGGAACTTACTCTTCGCTAGCACAATATTCTCGCTTCGTGGACCTGCACGACCATCGATCTTCTCCCCTTCCTCACTGACCCGGCCCCGTGTGCGGCGCTTCTTTCCTCCGGTGCCTAACTCACTATTCGCCTCCTCTTCGGCACGGATAGCCTCGCGCAGGGCAGGTATAGTCTCGCAGAGGGCCTCGTATCCACGGCGAATATTAGCTCGTCGTTTCTGTTCCGATTGTATATGATTTGCTTTCTTCTGCGAAGCCGAAAGAAGTGCCGGTTTGCTACCAGAAGCCGCCTGCGAGGGGGTAGATGTGCCTGTGCGCGAAGGGGATGGCCGTTGCCGCTTGTGCGAGTTGCAGCTCGAGCTCGAGTCCTCAGAAAGCGAACGCTTCGATGGGAGGGGACAAGATGGACCGGGCAAGTTGGTCGGGGAGGACGAGGAGGAAGATGCTGAGACGGATGATCTGTGTAGTCGTGAGGCCGCAGGGCGAGAGGGCATTGACGAGTGGTGGACATTGTTCACGATTCTCTGTAGATGATCGAACTCATTCCGCTGTTTAGGAACGTCTGGTGGGACAGGCGGGTGAGATCCGAGAGCGGGGTTGTGAGGAACGCGTAGGGGCTTGAAGAAGGAAACATCCCTAAGCTCTGTGGCTTCCCAAGAGCTAGAAGATGAGGAGGGAGCTGGTGGGAGGGTGATCAAATCCTTTGTCGCCTTTGCGAGGGCCTCCTTGGCAGGACCAGCATGGGGTACGGGCACGCCCATATCGTCGGAGAGGGAGGTCCAATCTGCGGAGGCCACGAGGGACTCGACCAGGGAATAATCATAATCTATGGAGGAGAGAAAGGATTGGAAAGCATGAGATTCTGATGGAGTGAGTAGGGACATTTGAACGTTTGACCATGAACGAGACCAGTCCAAGTAAACCTGCTGTGGGTCCACTTGTTCTGTTCTGCCGACTCTTTCCTTCTTCATGTGATATTCGTATCCCTCCTTTGTTTGTTCTTGTTTGTTATTAATCCATTATGTCATCATCTCTGCTACTGCTATTCTAGTCGCTACGAGAACCACGCCACTGCATAACTAATGACATGTCTATTGTCTCACCGTCTGCGTCCTCCCGTGCCACACGCAATCGCATCGCACTCTCCCGTGCTTGTACGATCTTCCTTGCCCGGCACTTCTGTACTTCAATGGTTTCTTCCGGCGTTCGTCGAAAGTGGAGAATAGGCACTGACAGCGGTCCCTCAGCCCGCATTGCGACTAAACCCCCACACAGAGACGTGGTAGGCATAGAGTCTGCTGACACGCCGTTAAATGCATCGGGTGCTCGCCCTTCGAGTCTCCTTTGTAAAGTCTGTTGCCAGTCGGGTGGCGATGAATGTGTTACGGGATCATTTATGGGTCTTCTTCTGGGCTGCGAACGCCGCGCTGGGTTGTTGTCATCATCCATCATGGCGAGTGTTTGCCTGTTGCGCATCTCCGAAAATAGCAACCCGGGTTTGCACACTCCTTCGGTGTACCCACGAGCACCACAGGCGACTAGGATGGCCCTGTAGGTAGAGAGAACCACGTCTTCAAGATCGCACAGGTTTCCTTTCGCGAACGGCACGTCGGACAGGACGACGTCCATAAGTTGCAGCACGAGGCCACTCCCCTCCGAAAACTTGTTATACTGGCCCTGCGCGTGCCTGTCCACATCCGCAAGGTAAAGCGGTGCATGAATTGCCATGAATTCGAACCCGCAGCGCGCAGCGAGGGAAAGGAGCACTTCGACAACTGGGAACTCTGCCGACGCATCGATGAAATCGTTTAGTGCCCAGACCAGACGTTGGTTCGACAGGTTTACGCGGACCGTGCGGCCACGCCATGCAAGTCCCCAGCAGCATGTTGCATCCAAAATAGCATATGCCTCGCGTGATGACTCGAAGGCGGGATCGGAAGGTTGGCGCCTCAACCCGAACCATTCTTGGCGGACCCTGCCTCCATTCCAGTTGCACATCTCGCCCGCCGTGCCACGGTCGGTGATGCTTATGGCTAATTGGATTGGTGGAAGCTCCGAAAGAGGACGCTTCGATTCCGGGAAGGGGGACGAGTGAAAGGTCTGGGCGTGATGGTGAAAGTGATAGAGCCCTTGAAGCACACCATCGGGGTCTTCCGTAACGTTGACCTTATATTCCGAAGGAATTGTGGGGGCATGAAGCAAAGGGGGAAGTTCGCCAGTGTCGTCGACTAGATCCGCCGTCCGCCCAAGTTGGAGGAGTTGTTCAATATGGCGCCACAAGAACCATTTGTCGAAATCATCGGGCAAGGGGATGTCGAGATCCATTGCTGCGTACATGACTACATACGGGCTTAGCTTGAGGTGAAGCACGTTCGCTAGAGTGCCGGATGCGATATAACACTGATAGAGAAAGCTCTTGGCCATTCTGAACTTCTCGGGCGACACTAAGTATGACATGTGTCAGCTCCAGCATCCCAAAAAAGTACACCATATATACTCACTATTTAACCCTAGCCTATGCGAGTTAGTACAGGCCGCGTCGTGTGGTGGAGGTGGGGGTTGGTTCTCAAAGTTCGACAGTGTAAGAGACAAATAGTTGGCAAGAGTTTGTGATCTCTTCTGGAAATGTTCGTGCAAGACCTTCTCAACAGGATCCAGGTGTCTGGAAAGAAGGCAAGAGACCAAGAACTTGATGAAAGGGGGCGGGTTGGACATGCTCGTTTGGCTCGTCAATGACTGCATGAAGGCCAAGGTGGAGTAGAGGATTGACGTCTGATTGGTAGAGATATGGAACAACTAGTTGGAATAGCAATTTGAGGAGCAGAGACAGCTTGCACGAGCTTTTATCCTGCTGTTCAGAGGCTGTCCAAACTGGCCACAAGCCTGCAGGGCCGCTCGGAGGCCATGCCGATTGAGCACCGCGGACAGGACCCCAGATACCGACATAGTCACGTGGCTTCCGGTGGAAAGAATAAAAGCTTAACCGAGGCACAAAAAAGGTGCTTTAGCCCAAGACTCGCGGAAGAACAGTCAAAAATAAGCGAAAAAGCCAAGATTTTCCATATCCCAACGTGATGAAGCAGTAGCAGGGGGATGGTCCGCATGCTTGCCGCGTGGAACACGCGCAATCCGCTTTGTTGATGATCGTGATCCGGCCTTGCACCCAATCATGCACAGCACAGCAACGCGCAGAACAGAAGATCGAGTTAGCCCACGTGGAAGTGGAAGAGAGCCGAGTAAGCTGTCACATCCACAACTAGGGCGGCCCGTACGTTGGCGACGCAAAACCAGCCACAGACATTGGGGCAGGGTGGAGTGAGGTAGACCTAAGATAAATGCTTTCGGGTCCAGAGGACTTCCGCCATAGTTTGTTGATTTCGAACGACCGGGCCTTCGACGTGTCCCTGGGACGTATAAATTGTGAGCACACACGACGCTGCCAGCTACGGATCAAAAGAGTGGGATGCATCCGCGCGATCTGGTAAACTTCTTGCAGAAAAGGGAAAGGAAAAACCGAGTAGGGTTATGATGATTGGAAACGAACTGAATATGCAAGGATGGATGGATGGATGGATGGATGGACAAAGAGATTGAATTTCTAAAACGGCGGTGGGAGTGTCCGTCCAGGATTCCCACGGAATCGTGGCAATCTACTTTCAACACACCGAGTCACAACAGGTCCGCAGAAACCCGAAATAACATGACTAGGACACGCCTTGGATTGCTCGATATATCGATCTAGGAGTCCCTTCAACACTCGTAAACGAGATGGTAACATGTCCCCCAGTGGGTAGCCCAGGGACTCAAATCCACCACTCGACCCCGTTCTGACACTGCCAATCCGACCCACGGGTATCAAAAATCCATTCTAGGGAGATATTCGGACTGGACACGCAGAGCTTTGCATTCCTGGGGAAGAAGCCTTCCACCTTTTTCAATTCTTTGATTGCGACTTCCAACGGAGGTAGGATAGCGACGAGAAAACAGTTCACCGGAAGGATGCGAACCCTCAACAGACAACTCTTCAGAGACTGTCTTTGCTG
The DNA here is from genome assembly GCA_003314065.1 of Lactarius sp. MG50. Taxonomy (NCBI): domain Eukaryota; kingdom Fungi; phylum Basidiomycota; class Agaricomycetes; order Russulales; family Russulaceae; genus Lactarius; species Lactarius sp. MG50. The sequence goes on along the minus strand of QLOZ01012965.1, from coordinate 6,017 downwards.
CACCGAACAAGGGGAAAACAGGAATGAGGAGCAGCGCGATGGAAGCACGCATTGCGATGTGGAGAAACGAGGGCATTTCTAGTCTGCGTCTACGTTGCTGTGACTGTTCCACATACTGGAACATGGGTCCGGTGCCCTTGATCAGCGGATGTCTCTAAAATCACCAAGATGGAGGAGATGATAGGGTGATTATTCAATGCGAATCAGTAATGCTCCCCCCCCTGCATCGCAGCTACCGCTATCGGGGTGTGATCAAGGGACTGGCAGTTCATCATTCATCGTTGCCTTAACGATTTAGTTGGTTCCGGGAATGGCAGTCCCATGTCAAAGAAATAGGAGTGTATGGCCATACAAGAGCTCGCAATTCGGGGGTTCTGCCCTGGAAGGACATTAAGTGTGGGAGCATTGCTTCATGAGCCTCGGAAATAAAAAGTATCTCTTCAAAATTGAATTTAAGAAGGACATGCGGTCGTCGCAGTTGGTCGGCACGAGTCAGCATTGCATATCAGAATAATAACTAAATGGCACCCGTGGGGCCCGATCCTCGTGATGCCAGTGGTGTAGCGGCGTTGACATCACGCTAGCACGTCGCACATGGGTTTTCCCACCATCCCTGGGGATTGATAGAAATGACGCCTGAACCCGGGCCAAAGAATGGCCTCAAGGGCCTGTTTTTGGGAAATCCTTCATCACAAGTAGCAGCAACACTGTTTTAGTGTGAAGCCAGAAATAGCATGCCCGAGCCAATTCATCCGCAGCACGAATGGTTTCCGGGTCCGGGGTCCAAGCACAATTCATCGGTTGATGGTGGCCCGGGAGACATCCACAACGCACAAAGCGACAAGGGGTCCCGAGATCCGGTAGCCGAGCCTGATAGATAGAATGGGTGCACGGTACTACCTCTGGCCAGAAATGGGTGCCGTTGGTGCCAGAGGCGGTGAGGAGGTGGTGGCGACCTCACCACTGCCAGTGGCAGACGGTGCCAGTGTGGTTGGGGAGGATAAGAAGTAAAATGTGAATTCCGACAGTGTCTGCCCCGATCGAGGGACCGCATATAGAACAGAGTGTTGATACTGAAACTACCATTAATGTATCCTTACTTTACTTCAAATGTCAACGTTATGAGATGAGAGAAATATAATAGTACCGTGGCCGCGTGTGTGCCAGTGATACCGTGGCACCGCACCGCGATTACTACCGGGTCATCCCGGGCCGCTATCCCGGGCCTTCCAATAAATCACTCGTTGGATGACCGTGACTCACGCGGCCAGGCTACTACTAGTACCGCAGCTTAGAAGCCGCATCATTCGCATCGCCGCTAGGGTTGTCAGTCACTACGCATCAATCAGCTCATGTCATGGATGTCTAGTGGTCTGTGCGTCCTCTGAAACACCTTACCCGAGTGACGTTTGGGAAAGACGTCAATACAACTTCACAGGAGATTACTACACAGCCCCAACCGCGCCGGGGATGTTGCGATGTTTCGCTTTCAGTATCGGTAAGCACCGGTTGTGGGGGTTGCGTGGGGCTCGAAGGTGTGCCTTCTACGGGGTATTGTCCAAGGGTCAGAAAAGATGCAGCGCATGCTGTTCGTCGTACTACTACTGCTCATTGTTCAGGAACAGATCACAACTCGTCCAGGTCTGGAGGCTTCAAGTTAGAGGCTTCGAGAACGCGATTGTCATTCCTGCCTCTTTGTGATCCTTAGACTTGTTGGTTTCTTCTTCCTGGTCAAATCGCTGTTGGGTCACCAAGTTAGAACAGAAACCGTCCCGTACTCTCCGCGCTAGTCATTACCTTTTCCGGTTCCTCTCTAGGAATGAAGAAGTTGGCATCTCGTCCAGGGATGGGCATGTATCGTTCGGGCTCGTGGTAAGTCCCATGACCCCCACTTCCCACCCCCTGCAACCAGTCCGCAGCCGAGCAGTTCCGGCGCGTGGTCCTATTCTGTGCAGAAGTGATGGAACTCAGGGAGATATTGGCGAGTCAGTTTGAAAGGCTATTTCATTCTGTACCAAGGCAGCGTATAAAAATCTATTCTCGTTCCAGCAGTTCGGATTTTGAGGTATCGCCATAGGGCTAAACTCTAGCCCCTTCCCACTGCCAGTAGTTGGGGGCCACACCATTTCTTCTAGTAGCAGAGGAGATGAGTGCTCCATAACTTGCAGAGTATCGATATCAGAACGCAAGACACAAGCCGTCCCTATGTCATTCTTGACTCTAACAACGGTCTCCGGATAGTTGAGCAGGTCGGTTTGCGTGTCCAACAGAGTGCCATTCTGTTGTGAGGGTTTCCTAGAGAGGAAGTGAGCAGCACCAACGTTTCTTTTACTTCTTATTCGCTTCAAAAAAAGATATATTAAGTTCGTCTCCTTGAGGGCGTGTGCGGGATACACCGCTCATTACATCGCAAGAATTGGTGACGAGGAGGCAGAGGATGGGAAGAGTCATTTAGTAAAGTATGTACGAGGCAGCCCGAGAAATAGAGGCGCTTTATGGCCGTCAGTGAAGGTGGCTCGTAAATCGACTTCCGGGCCTGCAGACAGGCTGACAACCCCTCTGTACTGGTAAATTGCCCATTAGCAATACCTTTCCCTCTGTGCAATCCCAGTGGTTGTAGCACCAAGGCTATGTGCAATTGTGCATCGTGTATCTGGCAATGAACCCGTTCTTTTCCAGCGGCTGAAAGTTCTCGTTCCCGGAAGGAAGTCCAGTCTCGTGCCATGCTTCCAGGAGGCAGACGGCAAGACTTGACGGCGGAATGACAATCTTGCGGGAGGACAGATCACCAACGGTGCTTGACGCGTTGGGGAACCCATGAACGAGATCAGGGCACACGGATAAGGGATAAACCCATACCCTGAGCTGGCACCAACTACATACCACGGTTATCAGGCCATACTGGGCAAAGTTCGTGTGGTTGCCTCTGTAGATCTATATTAAGGGACAGCTGAGGTGGTCACTTGACCAGGGGCGGATGCCAGGTTGAGCTTGCTTATCGCGAAGGACGTACAGTGGAACGCGAGGGGTACAGATGCATCAACAACGGAAAGAGAATGCCCGCCTGAGAAGTAGACCTTCGGTTGCGAGGTCATTATTGAATCGCCTTGCTCCGGGCGTGAGGAGCACCACCAAGCAAGTACGTATGATAGGGCGCCTGGGAAGTAGCACAGAACGGGTTGTATTGCCCGTGGTAATGAATGTTCTGCTGTGGAGAGTCCACGACTTTATACGCACTAGCGTGGGAGTATGGGCCCCACTCGCAACCGTCGCAGCCGAGCAATGTAGCGCCTCCGCGCTCACCCAGTGACCATATGAGCATAACGACAGTTGGTGGGGTCAATAGATGTCCATTACTGAGCTAGACACGGAACTCGAGATGTTCCGTATCTGCGGTGTTACGGCCGTAGTGACCGAAGTGCTGCCATTCATCATCACTTCTTCAGCCAAGTGGTTCCAAGTATGGAAATCACCTAAAGTCTATTAATGGGATGGGAATATGTGCCTTGCAAAAGCGATGCTGTAACTGCAGGGCAGGGACCCTGTTGTTGACGGGACGTCAACAGGGCTGTGGAGTGATACTAGTGGATCGATTTTTGCACGGCGGAGTCGGGTAAGGTACGCTTCGGATGGGTTCAAAGTCGGCTTGAAACAGGTGCACCACGAGATCACAATTTGGAAAAAAAAAAAAAGGCAAAATGATTAGTTGTGATCGACGGCTAGCACGGTTGGGCACCGCAATCCGACGATGACCGACTAAGCCGGCATTGATGAAGAATAGCTTGCTTACTGGTGGATGCTAAGACGGGAAGCTTTTCAGACCTCACATTTTCTTGGGTAAGCACAGTGAGGGACCTGGAATATATCTCAACCCTGAGCTATGGTAGTAAGGTCCGAGGTTGGTACCTTTTCGGTCCGACGTTGAAGTACAGGGGTACAGGGGTACTGTCACTGCGCGCGTACGCCACCCGTCTCGAATCTAATTTGAGGGTACAGCGATAGCAATGCGACAGGGCTCAGAAAGGCCGTGGCCTTAAGGGGATACTGCGACGATCAGAAGTAATGGTCTGGTCCTGGATCATCATGATCACCCCACCATAGGCATAATGAATCTGAATCAGGCGGCACAATCAGGCCCTGTTTCTCACGGAGGTGAGAAGAGGTGGAGCGCTCGGCCCGTTGTATTCCCACGATAGTCAATTCGAATGATGGGGATCGAATTCGTATTGATACTCCACGTCGTCGGGGAGGCCGGCGATGTCAGACACTGCTAAACGTTCTCGAGAAGGCGGTGAGAGACCCAGAAAGCGATATCGTTCTGTGGGGGACAATTATTGTCCTGTTTCGATGACCACCTCGTCTGACGCGTCTTGCAGGATGGAACTCCCATCTGGGGGAAGAGAGCCATCGACGGACCAGGAATTTGGGCTAGCTGTGTGAAGGGGAAGGAGAAGCAGACTGTTGGTGAATTATACGACCTGTTCGAAGGTGTAAGTTGAGTTACACCCCTGCAACCGGATTTCGCCCATCATCATCGTTCGCTCCTAGCTTGCCTCCGAGCTTTGGCCAGAGTCCGCTGCTGCCGACGCCAATGATGACGAAGAAGGGCGACGTAACGCTTTGGACGATGGCGCGGTCGAGGAGGAGGAAGTGGACTTGGAGAAGCAAATCGCGAAAGAACTTGCCTCGATAAAGCGGCCGCGTAAAGAACAGAGATTCGGTATGTCGCCACGTTATCTCGCTGGGTTCCTGAGGTATCTGAGTCGGCAGGGCTAATCACACAGCAAGTTGCCAGACCAACACGCCCTGTGGTCCGTGCGCCGAGCTATTCTTCGCCCCATGGGATACACTGATCGCTGAGGAATCATGTGTGCAGTGATCTTTATCTCGTGCAAGGCACCCGTAGATCCTGTCGAGCTCGTGCTCAAACACATCGAGAATGTGACCGAGACGGGGGTGACTCGGACGAGGTGGGCGATCATATTTGTTTCTGCCGTTCATCCTAATAGAACCCTGTTCGGTGACAGGTATACCCATCGTCTGACACCAGTCGCGAATACGTGCGTCGCGAACGTACCTGAGATCAAGTCGCTCGCGCAACGCGTCCTGAAACCGTTCGTCGCGCAAAATCCGGATCCGAACTTCCGTGTGCGTGGTCGTGCGACCGTAATTTCGAATTCTCCGGAGTACGTAGCCTCACGCCCATCACGTACAGTATAAGATCGAGATCAAAGTGCGCAACCACAACACGATCCCCCGGCAGACGATCATAGATACCATCGTATCGTGCGTTCCGAGCGGATGGTCCGTCAACCTCGAGAATGCCGAGGTCTTCATCCTCGTCGAAGTGTTCAAGGTGGTGCTACTTTTTTGATCCTACCTGACTGGCTTTGTTGAGCGTTGTTTTCTGGCAGAGCGTCTGCGGTATTGGCATCGTAAAAGATTATTATGCGCATCAAAAGTTTAACGTTATGGAGATTGCCAATTTGAAGAACGCTGAAGATGATAGGCTTGGAGATGGCCGGGTGACAGCACTGTCAGCACATGAGCACGCAGCCAGCGATCGGGAAGCGTAGCACTGGGTCTGTTGTTCAGTTACGGGTAATACTGTTGTATTGTGCCGTGATTAAGAAAATAATGCGATCGCTGGTAAAATGATTGATCATTCAAGCACAAATTTTCCCGGGCCGCCCTTTTTTCCATTGGGAGCCGGCCGTCGTACCTGTTGATCGCGCGGCGGCCGTTCATCCGGGTTCCGACACTTCACCCGACTACTGTATCGTGGCCTCGTCGGTCTGCGCAGCTCTTGATCAACTTGTAGACGCGCGCCAAGAACCCACGAAACCAAAACCGGTTCGTTCCGCGGAGCCCCATCTGGTGCTACCGTTCTATCTCATCATCGACCATCGCCGTTTACCCTAATTTACACTAATTGTACTGTGCAGAACAAGTCGGATAACTTTAGCCATGGACACCGTCTCGTCGATGCTAGACCTCATGCGGCGGCTTCCGCCCAC
>QLOZ01012685.1:0-14513 GCA_003314065.1 Lactarius sp. MG50 | reverse complement strand
TGGCATGTGTCCTCAGGTCGTGGTAATTGTGACGCAGGCACAAATGGGTCTTGTCGAAGCGCGTGAGTGAGGACGGCGGCGATATCAAGTTCCGTGGCCGAGAGTACCGTTCTGAGGAAAAATGATAAGAAAGTAGTATGCCCACCACTGGTGTCACGAGCACCTTTCTGTTTCGTGTGGGTCTTGTGGGGTTCCAGGGGCGCCGAAGGCCCTCTGCTGGAAGAGTGATAGCGCCTTTTGGGTTCGCACCAGATTCTGCATGAGATCAGTGCACAGTCGAGCCTATCATATAACGAGAAAACAAAAAAAAAAGTGACTCGAGATTAGTCCTTCCCCGGTACATGAATCCAAAAATATCTACCAGTTCGCTATTAATGGATGCGACACCACTGGCAGAGTCGGACCGCGCAAGCTCCAGCTCCTTTCGTAGACGTTCGTTCTCCTCTTCAGCGTTACGACATCGATCCTCCAAGTCGGAAAGGTACTTCGCTTTCCTGTCGCGATAAGCTCTTTGGATGATCAGGGCGCGGGAGGGAGGAATCGTGGTATCTTTCCTCCTTCCTCTCGTCATTTGTGTTTTAAGCCGGATGTGTTTGGGTGGCCAAACAAATAGCCAAATTCGAGATCAAATTGCTAGTCTCCCAACCCTAACCTAAGCACAGGGTCTATCTCACTGCTTCTTTCTTCGAAGGATCGCCGCAAAAATAAAATTGCACAATTTAGCCGTTTCGATGGTCCGACTATCGATAACATGGCCGATGCACTTACTTCCATCAGGCTGTCTGATGACAAGATTGAGATTGTCAATCAGCTCCTTCTGCCACACATCACCGAGTGGCTAACGATCGACACCATCGAGCGGGCGCATGATGCGATAAAGACTATGAAAGTGAGCAACCCCTGTGCCCCGGTCTCCACTGGCAGATTCACGGTGAAGAATGTCCTCCTGTAACAGATTCGTGGTGCGCCAGCCATCGCCTCTCTCGCGGCTCTCAGCGTCTCGCAACACCTGTCTCGGGCGCTGCGAGCTCGCCCTCCACCCGAGTTCATCTCGTCGCCAGAAAGCCTCAAGGCGCATGTCTCGCCAATTCTCGACTTTCTGTTCACGGCACGTCCGACCGCCGTTAACCTCGGCGCTGCTACGCGCCGCCTCACACGCACGCTCCAAACGTCCCTGGACGCCGGGAAGGATCCGCGTGCGATAGCGGAGGACTTGATAGAAGACGGTAGGCAGGTTGCAGCTGAAGACGTCGGGCGTAACAAGGCGATGGCCAAGTGGGGCGGGGACTGGTTGGTCGAGGAGGTGAAGGGCAAAGGTGGCTCTAGGGACGGTCTGAATGTATTGACGGTTTGCAATACCGGTTCGTTGGCCACCTCGGTAAGATGCTTACTCTGTGATCTAAGTCCGCAGCTAACGCGATACCTCTTGGTAGGGATATGGCACCGCCCTTGGGCTCATCACCTACCTCCATGAAACGAGCAAGCTCGGGAGAGCATATTATACGCAGACAGCACCATATCACCAGGGTTCCAGGTGCATAAGCTTGTTATCGTTGGCTTCCCGCTCATGATGCCAATCGTTTCAGGTTGACTGCACTAGAACTCAAGACGTTACAAATCCCATCCACGATGATTGTCGACACTATGGTGGGTTCGCTGTTTCAGCACCACAATATACACGCCGTTGGTGTGTCTATCTCCATTCCCTGTACCTTTGCTTGTTTATCATGTCCCCACCAGCTGTTGGAGCGGACCGGATAGCCAGAAACGGCGATACAGCCAACAAAGTATGCTGACATTTATTCTACGTTCCACGCTAAGAAGCTTAATCCCCGAGTAGATCGGCACGTACAATGCTGCGGTGCTAGCAGCGCGTCACAACATTCCATTCATTGTTGTCGCACCGATCACCACAGTTGACCTTGACGTCGCCGATGGCTCTGGGTGGGCGCAAGCTTCATCTATAGTCTGCATCACGCTAACCTCATGTTACAAGCATTCCCATCGAGCATCGTCCTCCACTAGAAGCATGCATCGTGCGCGGCGCGCTCTATCCGCCCTCCCTAGATACCCAGGGCAACAAGGCCCAGGCGGTCGTCATGATCACTCCCGAAGGATTGGACGGGATCTATAATCCCAGTTTTGACGTTACACCCGCCGAGTTAATCTCGGCGATCGTGACTGAGAAGGGGGTTGCTGTGAAGGGGAGTGACGGCAGGTTTGACCTCAGCAGCGTTGTCTGAAGAAGAAATAAAAAGAAGACAGACGGAACCGAAGCCATTCTTACCTATTACGTAAGTTCGTGACTACCGCGACTGTAACAGAGTCGCCCTACAATCCAGAAATGCGAGCCGCTTTGTGAAATTTTTATAATGATGATAGAGTTGTTACGGTTTCGACGATCCTTTCCGGCCCGGGTACTGATTTATCTGCGCATGCCAGCGCAGAAGCGCAAGCGACGTTCAGCGGCGCAGGAGTCCCTAGATGAATCGTCATTTTCCTCGGTGCCTCAGCGTTGTCTTGTGAGATGACGTTGCGGACATTGTCGGATGATCCCCTCAGCCTAATCCAAAGCTGAACGTTAGCTGCCCTGCGATGTCACGCTTCGCATAGTCGACATCTATTGCCAAGAGGGATAGCACCAAGGAATTAGCAGTCACTCCATCTGTTGTCCGGGTCAGGGAACAGTGTTCGCGTTTGTGCCACGTTGCGCTGTGATCGCCCGCTGCGGAATTGAGGACTGCGGACTCCAATGATGAGGAGGATGCTACGCGGCATTCGACACGCCATGTTTCATTGATAGTCGATTGATATGAACAAAATGTGCTGAGGGATGCAAAGGATGACTGGTCCTGACCCGCGTTGAACGATCGGATAGTATACTTTGTTTCCCACCTGGGAAGCCCATCCGCCCGAATCAAAATGTCTCGTGTTTGGGGCGGCGCTTTGTCCGAACTTGCTCAAAATGGCTCCTTCACCTTTTACGCCACCACGCCAGAAATTTCAGCAACTCATGGGAGTGGAAAAGAGGGGAGTTATACCTTTGCATTGGCATCCTCAACACCCCTGAACTGGTACCCAGCGCGCACAGAGATGACACTGGCCCTCAAGCATGTGCGTACGCTCGAGTTTGTCAGGCCGCTGCCGTGGAGTCGTGCGGAAGGCAGTGGGCAGCCTGAGGGAGAACGGGGCGCGCGGTGGAGGCAGCGATGCCTGGTGGGACGTACTACGCTTCGACGATGGCAAGGGGGTTAGGGCAGTGCGACACATACCATGAGAGTATTGCATGTGGTAGCTGTCGTACGTACGTGAATTAGAACCGGGGATAAGAAGGCATACAGGAGAGAACGTGGGACACTGCTACGTGGGTGTCAGGGAGGGAAGACAGTTAGGTAGAACGGTGGGCACCACTTAATTGCGGAGGATTTCATGCTGAGTCTGTTCCTGTGCAGGGGGAGAGGGGACAGAGGCCAACTTTGGAGCCGCGGACGAGGCTTGGGGTGTAAAGGTCGAACACGTCGCGCGGGGGATTAACGATGCAACCAGAAGGGCTATGGAAAATGGCTGGGGAATTTACGCTTTCAGTACCGGGGGTATGACCGGAAAGCGAAGATAAAAACCTGGAAAATTGAGGTGAATACGGATCGAAGGTGGAAAGATACGTTGAGAGGGAAGGACAGAGCGCGATGTCTCGGGAGTGGTAACCTTAATGCGCTTGTTCTCTCGGTGGGTTGGACGCTTGATAATAGTAGACGCAGGGAGCTTTAGGGTTACCCGGAGTCCTAGAAGACGGTTCCTTCCTAGAATCAGGATGATGGAGAGGTGCAGGCGTGCAAGAGATGGGAATATCGAGAGAAGACGAAGCAGACAAGGGAGAAGAGAAGGTAGAGATAGATGGCCGCGGAGTAGCTCTCAGAGGGGTAGACGTAGGAGGTGGTCTATGTGTGACAGGCTAGGTGTGAGGGCGTCTCTGAAAGGAACTGGAGGAGTGAAGAGGTGAGGAGTTGCAGCCAGAGCGGGAGAAAGCTTTTGATAGCTCTGAGAGTGCTTAAGCGGATGCACAAGTCACTCGGTATCCTGCCTTTCCTCACCAATCAAAACCGATGAGCATGATACTGGTACCGGTCTGTAAAAGAACCGGCATTCAAATTGACTGCAGTTTCTCCGACATTAATAGGTCATGCTCCTTTAACATAACAGAACCTGGCCCCACACCCATTGGCCAACCAAGTCCGACATCATTGTTGAGGTTCGCAGGATAGCGTGCTTCCCCGACCCTACCACACCAATCAAAGTCAACAAATATGACACTCTCATCCTTGACCAAAATGCTCGGTGGTCGAAGGTCTCCGAACACAAGATCATGCGAATGTAGCAACTCGATCGCTTGCCTGACCCGTTCTACTTGGCGATTGGAAAGGGAATCCACCGGCGGCTTTCCGTCAATGAAGTCCATCACGACCATGTATCGCCCACCGTACATCAGTCCTCCACGACCATGAGACGGTTGTCAAGCCATGCCTTGTACAATAGTTTTCCCGGGTCTTTCGGAGCAAGGCGTGACAGGTACGTGAATTTCTTCGACTCATATTCTTGGACAAACGGAACGGGGTCGGGCATCTCGGTTTGCATAATTGCATTCGAGAAATCGAGAGACTGATAGTACGTCCGGAGGATGGAAATCGCGGACCTTAAGGCAGTAAAGAGTCGTGCTGCGAAGACTAGGCGGTCAGCATTGAAAACGTCGCCACCGAGCCAGACATAGTCCGTTGAAGGTTGTATGACCGCCCTTTGAAGGTAAATGCCACCGAGGACACACAACCATGGACCCGCAATCGCCAGAATGATGCTAGGGCAATAGCACCTAGTTCTGATGTCGTCCCCTAGCAGATAAACAAATTAGCAAAGCGTGAATAATAAGCACGCATCCGTCCAACTCACGAGAGCTGTCTGCCCAGTATCTGCGATAAGCAAGACTGGCCTGGTTGTAGGGATCTGTGCTGGCCGTTCCAATTTCATTTTTGACCACTCGTATTGCCACGTATGCATTTACTGAGTAAGGGCCACAAGATTGAAGTATCACCCCATCACTGTTGACTCCTTGAACCTCTACGATATCGAATGTGCTTCTGAGAAGGGGAACCAGATGCCTGCCGATCGCCGCTATCCGTCGGTCCTCTGAGACGTAAATAGCGGAGAAGGCTTCAAAAAGGGCTTTGACTGAAGAATACGTCGTTGCATCTGCACAAGGGCGTTCTGGATCTCTCATGGCAGCATGAAAAGAATTGAAGACGGGATGGAATAAGCCGATGGGAGGACCAGAGTTATGGAGCGGGCGACCGTTAAAGACTGGTCGCTTCTCTTGCTCGTTCTGAAATGCAGGTATTACTGCTGCTTCAGAAGGGGTACGAGCCCAGCGAGCAGTCGAAACATCGTGTTGTTGAGCTAAGCTCCATCGTCACTAACACATATGGGAATAAGTGTATCTCATCCTCACCTGAGGCGAACTTCTGACGTTTCTCACTGCCGTCTTCCGCATCGAGCCTTCGCTTCTTGGCCGCTCCGGGGATGTGGGCAACCGTCTGAGACACTGTGCCAACTGCAGCCAGGTCAACGCTAAGAGTTGACAGATCCGCACCAACGTCCACTTGCGGAAACCGCACGAGATGTACACACCCTTTCGGAGGCTCTTGGTCCCAATAATCTGATATCTCGTAGGATGGGTTGAGTAACTGCACCTCAGGTGGGTCGTCAGGGTTTTCATCATCCGACTCCCGGAGCCTTCGCCAGTTTGAAATTTTCAAATCCGGGCCTGATTTGAAAATTTCAAACTGGCGAAGGCTCTTTGGATTAAAGCATTAGTTTCAGAGATATGCGTGGAGAGTTTCCAGAGGCTCAAGTCAGTCGAATTGAGACTTCTTGTGCCAGCCTGAAGTTTCCGAGCTTTGCTGGGCAGCGTCTCGAAGATTTCTTCCTTGAGGACATTAACAAGTGTATTTGTGGGAAAAGAAACATAAAAAATGGAACCAAGGCATTCGTTGCTGTGATCTAAGGCCTGGCAGAATAGTCTCCAACGAGAGCCGCTGGTGGACGCCATGGTTGTCGGTTAAGGAGCAAGAGGTATAGGGGGTGTTATATTGTCGGACGTCGAATGTTCAGGCCCATTGTGGCTGCTTATGCTTACAAGTGGCGGACCCGTGCTGGGCTGGGACAGTGATGCAGCCAGTCCCCGGCCACAGGATATGCGGGACCACATCGTACTATATTTTACAGAAACACGACGTGGTCTTGGACCTTCCACATGTGGCAGTATATCTGGTCCATTGGTGCCTGATCTCTCTTTCACAGGCCTGTCTCATGCTGGCGTCCGCTATCATGTCTAGTTATCATCTGTCCCCTGTTTTCCATGGAGTATGCTGACACGTCTCTCTCGGACGGGAGTGGACTGACCACGCTTGAAAGCAGTTGCAGTATCATCCGGTAGTGCTTTCCTTTTTTCATGGATTCCGTAGATATCTGTCCATGTTCAGCACTTCACATGCTCCCAGCCATCGGGAGGGTGCCACTTCATCTGAATTCAAATTTTGTCCCTGTCCCGATGACGATTGGCTCGGTATATCGATAAAGAAAAGGAAACAATGCCGAACTATTGACTTGTGTATTTCCCGTACCGCTCCGGGAAGGATCTAGGCAGAACGTTGTTTCCCGGTACTCAGGGCGGCGTGCCTCTTACCGGTCGGCGCAGCCTGGGTATTACCTCTCCTGGACAGATATAGTGCACGTCAATGGGTACACCCAGTGCGTGCGCCGGCCGTTTTCCTCTGCCGCAGTTCCACAACCCAAGTCGCGCGCGCGAACGGCCGCCGCTCACACCAGCTTCCAAGATGAAGGTAAGATGAAGGTCACCCTTGACACAGAACGAGGGCACTTTCCCCGGAAGTCACCGAGCTCATCACTAATCTAGGAACTGAGTGTATTCCCTTCCAGTGTCTGTTGATTGATGCCCCCACTCATGCCCCTATGTGTTAAGTCACACGCTGATCGTGCGCTGATCGATCGCCACTTCTAGAAAAGATGGAAGACTCCAATCGGCAATACAACGCATCCTGCGATGCGCGAGAGCTGCAGTGGTACCATGCGCGTTCGAATAAAGCGAGTTCTGCGAGCATCAGAACCGGGCGGCGCTGTTTGGTTGTCTGGTAGCCTTGATTCGATTCTTTATATTGTGTGTGTGTTGGAGGGAAGGGGAAGGGTGCAGTTTGCTGAGACCCCTGTAGTGTTGGACTGGCCTCCTTTGCATGTGTCAGAGAATTGGGTGATTTCTCAAGTTGTCTATGTAGTACAAGGCAGCAGCTTTTCTGAACTTAGCTGAGAGTGCTGCTGTCGACAGGGCGGCAGTGAGCTCGCAGATCCCCTTTGTTCACTGCCCCAAAAATCCGCGAATGGTCCACATCGACTCGAGCGCTTCGAGCTAACAGAGGCACGAGTTATTTTCGGCACGGAAACGCACCCCTCCCCTCTCCTAGGGGAAGGAACTCTCGGGTGCAACCAAAAAAAATGAAAATGAAAAATGCAACGCACCAGCCTTGGAAACCCCGGCTCGCGCACGACCACGCTGACCAGGTTTTCGAGCTCCGGGCGCGTCAGGCTGTACAGCTCTGGCGTTTCCCGCAGGGACTCTAGAAACGCCTCCCGCGTCTTCTCCGCAGCCGCGACACCTGGTGGCTGCGTGCTGGTAGTTTGCGTTGGCGGCGCGAGTGTGGCTGCGGTGGAAGTAGGAGGTTGCGACGATGCAGGGAGCGAAGAAGCGCTGTTGCGCCGCCCACCGACGCCGCCACCGCCCTGCACTGTGAATTGGCTAGGATACGTCTCAGGCGGCGGCGCAGTCATCGGATATGGTGGCATAGGGTCAGATGTAGGGGGCGCCAGAGACAGATCTGAGCTTGAGGGGGGCGGGAACTGCGGTGGTCTCTGCGGGTGCTCCTCTTGGCTGCTGTGGTGGGGTGCGTTTCTTTCCGCTATACCGCTGGTGGCGCCTACGGATGGGGGAGGCATCGAAGGCCATTGCACGGTACTGGTGTGATATCGGACGAGTGGTGCACTTGCAGATGGGGCTTGGATGGACGTATTATTAGACATCATCGGCATCGAAGGTCTGTTCGTGGGGATCTGCGGTGGGGGAGGACCCACATTCTCTTTGCAGGGGCACAACGGCCGGATGGCGTCGATGAATTGCGCTGCGTCTGAAGAGGAGGCGAAATTGACCTGGAAACGGCGGTACGACTGGACATGGAGGTTCATCGATCATCAGCGCAACTGTCCGACGCAGATCAATCTATATGCGTACGGTCGGCGAGGTAGCCGGTACAGAAACCGGATACTGGTAGCGGATTCCCACAACCGCACCACGATAGACGGCCTTGAGAGGGGGACCTTGGCCAGAGTGGACCTGGCCATCGACTCCTGAGAATGTGAGGAGATCGAGGTCTTCCTAGACAGTGCCCCGAGTCTGAGTGAAAAGTCGCATGTATGCGCCAATTTCTGTCCTCACCATCGTGATTTCTCGCTGCATTTGGTCGTTACCTACATCTAGTATGTTCCATATTATACGCAAACGCACAGACTCGAAGCTGTTATCCATCGATTTCTTCACGTCAAGCGTGAGGGTTATGAGAGGATTGACGAAGTGTTGCCATTCTGGCTGTCGGGCAGTTAGGTCTTGAGAGTGAGTCTGGACAGGATTACGGGATGGATATGATCTCGAATATTTTTCGAGCGTGTAAGAGCCAGTGGTGACAGTAGAGCGAAGCATGATAGTACGAGAACCGCCGTGCTCAGAAATATCGAGAAGGGGACTGCGATGTGGGGGCAATACAATCACGTGGAATGAATCAATACAGTTCTTCTAGATTTGATAGAGTAAAGCGGTGAAGATGGAAAGACGCGCGCCTAGATTCGGTCTAATGGCGTGGTTCTTCGCTGACAGGGCAATAGCCACAAGCAGAATAGTCATGGGAGCCCTCGAAGACCAATCTGGTAAAGCGGAGTACGTGTGGGTTCATTAGTGATATCGCAAGCCACTAGTGAATCGATATGCACGAGGATATGTTACAAAGACGGAAATATTGCGTGGGGCCCCTGGCGGATCACTTCAAGGTACTATAGGAACTTGTCGATATCAAGATCTCGCGTGCCTGTTGAGTGGACCCAGCGACAAGTCGCCCTCGTCATGTTCGAGCAAGGGTCAAAATTCAGATGAGAAACAATTAGAAACTATTGCTTTTCTACTATCTGTGGCACCGCTTCAAAGAGATCCGCTACTAGCCCGATGTCTGCTACTTGGAATATCGGAGCATCCGGATCCCTTGAGGGTATAGTCAGTAAATAAGGAGTAGACGGGGGAAACCGTCGTTCACCTTATTTATCGCCACAATAAGCTTGTGCCTGCTGAGTGTTGTATCGCACCGGAGATGCCGACGGCGACGTAAAGTTCAGGAGCCACCACCTTGCCAGTCTGGCCGACCTGCAACGAGTTGTCGGCGTAGCCGGCATCGACAGCTGCCCGTGATGCGCCGACAGCCGCGCCCAAAGCATCGGCAAGCGGATCGAGAGCTGCCTCGAACGTCTCTGCGTTTTCGAGCGCCCGCCCGCCCGATACTACGCGAGTCGCGACAGGGAGCCCCGGGCGGTCAGATTGGATGAGGTCGGTCTTGATGTGCTGCGTTGGTGCATCGGCAACCTGAACGGGAACGAGTTCCTCTAGCGCAACGGACGTGCCATCATCCGAGGGGGCAGCTATGAACGCCGTCGAGCGCACCGTAAAGAATTTCAGTGACACGGAAGACGGTGCGCGGACGGTCGCGATTGCGTTGCCAGCGTAGATTGGCCGCGAAAAGGTAGTACCGTTCGAGGAGGCATCGGGCGAGACAGATTATGTCAGAGACGGCGGGAACGTTGAGCTTTGCGGCAATGCGAGGGATGAGGGACTTGGCAGCGTAAGAATGGGAAGAGACGACGAGTATATGGAGAATCACTCGACAATAGCTTTTCGAGTGAGTGAAGAAATAATCTCTGGTACCAGTGTTGAATAATGTGGAGCGGAGGAATGCAAGACTGACGAGAGCCCTGTCAACCTGGCAGGGAGATAGAGATTCAGAAAATGAAGGTTTGGCAAGCAGGGCGCGTATCCTTCTTGACTTTCTCGAGAACGGTTGGGATCTGATCAGGACCGCCTACTACAATGCCGGTGACTGTACCGCCAAGTTGCTGCGCTGTTGTCAAAGCGGAAAGTGAACCTGACTCTATGGTGCCATTCTTGTGCTCAAGGAGAACGAGGGCGTGTGGAGAAATAGCAGTCGCATAAGCACGAGTGATGAATCCGTGAGAAGTTACCAGTGAGCGAACGCGTAGCATCGTCCGTTCCCGTTCTGAGTATTGGCCGGGCCCGGGCTTAGGTTGGCTAGCTCACCGGCTACCGGAAATCACGCGGGGCACCTCCGCCGCTCAAAGGTCTCACTTCTTGGGTGATCCCAGCTACAGCAATGTCTCTCGCAGGTCTCATGTCGGGCTCAGAATGCGCCGTCGAGGTCAATCCTCTTTCTCAAGTGCTGAAGCACACAGATGGCGATCGCAGTTTACAACAGGTTGGTCTCCTTAGCCCCACATGGCGTCATTCGACTTTTAACGCCTCTTTGCCGACTCTACCAGGACAGAATTGCTGGACCATCCTCGTCAAGGGTAAGAGTACCCTGCTCGATCGAATTCTTCCATTTAACAGAATCACCCTCTAGCTTCATTATCTACCCTCAGCTTCTAACAATGCGGTTACTGAGCACGATATGGCCATGGCCCGTCAATTCTTCGAGGCTCAAAAGACCACAATTCCTGGGCCCTCTTCCTCTCCTGCTCAAATGGCACCGATGCAGGACTTTCTTTCTCGTCAATTCCCACACATCTCAGCCAACCGTGGCATGCCAGGTTTTAATGATGCTTGGGCAGAGATCCAGCGTACTCAGGGTCCTCCGGGTTTACCTCAAACTACCTTCTCGTCAGCTGCTTGGGCAAGCGAGTTTAACCCAACAACTTTCGCCCCTGGTCCCACAGCCCAGCAGAGTGCTACTCCGGCTAATGGTGCGTTTGGATTACAATTCAATAACAAGACAAGATATGATGTAGCGAACAGCGGTGCAAAACCCATATTTGGCTGGAAATGCCTTCGGCACAGTGGCAAACCATTTCGGTCTCAATGCCGTGTCGCAAAGTTACCATCAGGGCTTTGATGCACATGCCACAGCCCTCGACGTTAAAGGCAAGGGAAAGTTCAAAGAGACTGATTTCGATGCAGCGTTCGCCCAAGCTGCGTCATCACTTGAGACCGTACCCACCAAGGTCGAGGCCCGGATTTCTCGAACGTCGGAACCAGTGGAGGAATTAGAAGCGGAGCTCGGTAAGGCGACGCTGGACGACATTCCTGTTGTTACCCCCGATGAACTTATTGGGGAAGTTGAGTTCAAAAGGTTTGTGGGTTCGAACGTCCGACTATGTAATGGGCCTAACGGCATGTCCGTTCTCGAAGCGTCTGGGAGCAGATGCAAAATTCCGACATGCCCCCTCGACCTGAGGAAATGACTAAGTGGGAGGCAGAATTCAATCAATTTATGAAGGCGTACCGCGAGGACAATGGATGGGACTACTCCGCCGCTATGCAACGTGCTTGGGAAGAAGACGCCGCAGAATTGGAAGATTCGCTCGGGGACAACATGAAATTCGACCATGAAGGCTTGCCCATCCTCGATCCTTACGTCTTCGGTTTGTTTCCCTCCCTATTTATTCTCCCTCTACTCACTAAACGTAGAGGAAAACAACAAATACCTCGACCCGTCATCTTCCACCCAGTCACCGCTAGCCCTCGCCAAACAGATGCTCGAGCAAAATGGGTCACTTTCAGAAGTTGCATTACTCCTTGAAGCCGCCATCCAGAAAGGCGAACTCGGTGAGGGTGGCTACGAGGCGTGGATTCTCCTCGGCGAAACACGCAATATGGATGAGCGCGAAGAGGCAGGAATGAAAGCCCTGACGGAGGGTGTGCGTCTTGCTGAAAAAGCCGGTGCTGCTGGTGCGGGTATGGTCGTATGTCATCCACTCTACCCTCCCCTTTAAGCTTTTGCTGATGAAAGCCCGGTAATAGTCACTGGCCATCTCGTACACGAACGAAAATTTTGATCGTGCCTCCCATACGATGTTGATGCACTGGTTGCGCGCTCGCTTTCCCGACGCACTGATTCCTCCAGAAGCACAAGAGGCCCTCACTCAAGCTTCGTGGTATTCACATAACGTCGTCACCGAGGCGTTCCTGAATGTTGCACGCACACAACACGCACAGGGCGTGATCGATCCTGACGTGCAATTGGCTCTTGGCGTACTGTTTTACACTAATCATGAGTACGATCGAGCCAAGGATTGCTTCGAGGCAGCTTTGAGTATCCGGCCGACGGCAGGTTTTCCCGCCTAGTGATAATGAAGAATGCTGACTGTACGTGCGCCTCGCCCTTAGGACTATCTGCTGTGGAACCGCCTGGGCTCATCGCTTTCAAACGGAAACAAACCCGAGGAGTCGCTCGGCGCGTACCGCGAAGCGCTGACGCTGCGCCCTACGTATACCCGTGCGATCTACAATGTAGGCGTCGCCTGTACGTGCCATATTATTACCTGGTTATGATCCGTCTTTATCACGTCCCACGTAGGTCTGAACATTGGTGCTTATAAGGAGGCCGCGGAACATCTTTTGAGCGCGCTGTCCATGCAAGAGGCAACAGAAGAGAAGAGCAAACAGTTATGGCAGACGCTGCGCCGAACTTTCCATGTCATGGTATGCTTGTCTCGTTCGAATAAAGGCGCCGTATTGATGTGCTGTTACTACTAGGATCGTAAGGACCTTGCAGATCTCACGCATGAAAGGCCCAATCTGGATTATTTCCGTACAGAGGGCTTTGAGTTTTAACTAAGAGTCATGGAGCGGCATTGTTCGGGATTATCAGCATACAATCATTGACGTCAACAATTCTTTACGTTCCACTAACAGATACCTGCATCTACGAAAGATCACGCGTAGCTTTCGTATAGTGTGAATAAACTCCCAGTATCAATGATCGCCTGCTTTTCCTTCAGGGCGACGGGTCTTGAACTGTCCCCGTTTGCGCACGCCCTCAATGAGCTCTTCCACATTGTGGTTTGCCACCTCCAATGAGCCGACACGATTCCGGCCTAATGCTCGAAAGCTCAGCTCAAAGGAGAACACCGGTACGATCTCCCACCGCACTGCTGGGATGACTGCAAGTACTCACCGACGATGGCCCAGTTCCTCGTGCTCGGTATTCGCAACATCTCCACTTCGATGGCCCATCCACAGTGCACGCTCAACGATGCCAGCCATACCCTGTACAACGCATACGAGCTCCCCGTACCTTCCCCAGCGCCCGCGCTGCCGCCGCCGAGGTTGAGCGCCTCGGTATCGATCGCGCACAAGGGGACGTCCCACGCACGGTCGAACCGCGCGTCGAGCGCCCACGCACAGCACGGAATCGAGAGGTATCCGGATGCGCGGACGCGCGTCGCGAGTAAGGGAATCCACGGCGTGAGCTCGTCCGCGTGGTTCCCGATCAGGAAGCTGCCTGCGGGGAGGAGCACCGTCGTCTGCGCCTGCGCCTGCGCATCCCCACCTCCCCCACCCACGTCGTCGTCGTGGCCGCCATCGTCGTCATCGTCGTCGCGATAGTGGTGAGGACGTTCTGCCGGGGTGGCTGAGACTGCGGTCGTCGGATCGAGCGCGCGCACGACGAGGCGCGATTGCGTCGCGGGCGGGTAGTGAGCCCAGGACGTGCGCGCGCGCAGGTCGATCCCGTACCCTGCGTAGCCCTCCGACGTGAGGATGTGCGTCAGCAGACCGTTGCCGCAGCCCAGGTCGGCATAGCCGCCCGGAGGACGAGGCCACTGGCGCCAGGGCGGCTCGTCCGGGGACATCGGGGTGTCTGTGGTGCCCGCGAGACTGGAAGGTATTGTCTCGGGGCCGTATGTGTCTTTCCAGAGTAGCATCAGGAATGTCGCGATGCCGATGTCCTGTTAAGCTGCGTTGTTAGAGGCCTGGGGCTTTGGAGAGGGTGCGTATGTGTGCGGCGGACCTCGAAGACGTGCTTCAGTGGGTCTGTCACTTCGCGCCAATCGTTCACAATATGCTTGTGCCGCTCGCGCATGATGAGGTAAAGATCCTGATAGGTCTCGCGAGGTATGACGACATCGTGCGCGACACGTTTCTTGTATTGTGTGAGTGTTCCCCAGCCATAGCGGTGTAGCGTCTCCAGCAGCGAGAGGCACGTCCGGTACAGACGTGCTCCCGGATCGAGTGAAGTCCCGGGTAGCGGGACAGCCTCGATGCGCAACGCGGCTGGTCTAGACGAGGTGGAAGGGACAAAGCGAAAGGCCAGATGTGCTACGGTCGGGTGGTAATACGGTAAGAC
>QLOZ01012587.1:0-25066 GCA_003314065.1 Lactarius sp. MG50 | reverse complement strand
TTCCAGAGAAACGTTTGCCCTTTTCATGCAACCGGACGTCAATCAGCGTATCAGTGAAACAGAGACGTTTGGTGAATTTAGCATGCGTATCTTTGATGATCACTACGATGTCGTCAGTGTACAGTAATGAATACATCTACTTGGAAAGCTCAAGTATACGGACCATAGGAGGCCTCGGATTAATGGAATCTACTATTGGGGGTCTGAGGACTATGCGTACAAGATATGTCAACGGGTGCTGATCGGCCTCCTAACAATCTAAGGAGGACTCGCAGAAACGGAGGAAACAGAACGCCGGCGGAGACTAGAAGAAGTGAGTGCATCCGGCAGGACTGAGAACATGGCGGCGGTGAGACTGTTACGCTTGGAGAGCTTTGCACCCTTCCCACTATGTGAGGAACCCACAGAGGAGTACAGGTCATCTGGATCAGAAACGACGCTCCAGTCCTCGCTAGGCGGTCCGCCACCCCCCGAGCTCCCCCCCGAACGAGTCTCAGGCCTGCTGGGAGGTGAGGAGGGGGGCCCCCTCTCTCGTATGGTTGCATCTTCTGCGTCATTCCCGTCACCTTGTTGCTCGTCCGAATCTGGTGCACCTGGTCGTTTAATGAGCGTGCGCGCGTATTCCAAGTCCCGGTAAATTGCTTCAATGGCCGTAGCCACGCCATTTTCCTGACCGACAACACTCAACGATGGAACCCCCTAAGAAGGCGAGACAAAGCACGTACCGATCGGATCTGTTCACCCACGAGTTTCGCACGGGCAATTTGCCTCGGGTCAGTGGTGGCCGTGGTGAGAGCTTCCGCGAGGTTCTCAACAGTCAGCTTGCGAACACCAGTACCAACGCCCAGGGCCTCCACTCGATCGGCCCAGAAGAATTGGTCACCAAAGAAAGGGCGGACGATAGTCGGAATCCCCGCTGATAGGAGGCTTCAGCGACCGGAACCAGAATAAGGGAGACAGGAATCACAGACCTCGGAGACTGGCGCCCGTCGTCCCTGCTCCGCCGTGGTGACACGCTGCATCAATCTGTTTGAACAACCAGTCGTGAGGGACAGAAGAGATGGGATAGATCTGCGGGGGTAGTGGCTCCTCTGGCTCAGTTGCTTCTGCCGTGTTCTTCGACAGCCTGTCGGACCAGCCCTTGGAGAGGATGGCATGCACTCCGCTCTGTACGATTGCGTTGGTTACCGTACGTGTCATTCCCTTCGGATCTGACACCACAATGCTTCCGAAGCCGATGTAAACAAGTTTCTTTTTGTTCTTGCGAGCATTGCCGATAAACTTAATCAGGTCCACAGGAGGCTGCCATTTCTTGGACCCAACATCAGCATCATCCAAGAACCAGTACCCTTCAACCCTGTCAGACACAGCACGAAAAAGGTAAAATGTGTGCAAACCTGTGATTCGGATCCATTCTGGCCAGTCTAATGGTGCAGGAACAACGGTCGGGCTGAAATTGTAAAGAAATGGGATCTTGTGGGGCTCCATCTTGTCCAAAGACGTGCTGGGAAGGCCCAGGGTATTACGTCGCCATCGATTAATTTGTCCGGCTGTTCCCCTCCAGAATACTTGGTCGAACATCACGTACGTCTGCATTTGAATTTAATGACAACATAGATTAAACCACACCAAAGGACATACCATATAGTTGTAGCTGCCGCCCATCTAAAAACACGTCAGGGGTGTCATGTGCAATCGAAATGGTTACGCACTTTGTGCTCGGGAACGGCAAATGCATGGGGATAAGCTCTGTGGGTGATATGAGTTGAAGCCAGCTTCATGCATAAGATACTCGCCTTGTTCTCGACCATGTCATGGTGAAGGCTCTGAAGTAAGGAATGCGGAGAGCCTCCGCTATATGGTATCCTGCCATAGCACTTGGACTTTCCACCAGAATATCTGTGCCTTGGCACGCTTCCCAAGACGTTTTCAGGAGATCCTCGATCCACCCTCGGAACTGCCACGTGTTCGATGCCAACCATAGCGACAGAAACATGGGGTCATCTCACCTTCATCACCCCTTCTCGTAAGAATGCAATCGTAAATGTTCCGTTCTCTACACAAATGCGCATTAATTCGGCGGGGTCACCTCCTACGTAACCAAATTCAATGCCGTGCTGAAGCTTGTCAGTACATTGTCGAAATAGTGTAACATCCCGCTTACAGACTCAACCCAGCTCTTGAACTCGCCGTGGGTGGCAATCCGTACACGATGGCCCTCAGCGAGCAGTCCTTTTGCAAGTGCGATGTAAGGCTGGACATCCCCTCGCGATCCAATAGTAAGGAAGGTGAAGTGCAACGACTTCTCTGGCTTGAATGTCAAGAACGTTGACGACGTGGACGTGAACATCACGGCAGGGACGGAGTCGCTCATATTTTCAGGTGGGGATCTTGGGTCTACATCTTCCCTGAGTGACGCATGAGTTCCAAGCTCTTCCAAGAGGAGCGCGTCGCGTTTCCCAAGGGTGGGAGCGACTGGTCCAGCCTCTGCTTGGCGCCTTTGCACGTCTTCGATCTGTTTCTCAAGGACGCCAATGAAGGCTGCTCTGCGATCCTGTTGACTAAATTCAAGGAAAAGCTCTTCGTGACCTTTGACCATGACAACCAGACCATAATGGCCAAAGCGGAACGCCTTTGAAGGTTCAGTTGACAATATGTCACGTATGGGAAGAATCATCTAATGAAAATCAGTCGCTTGTTTCTTGCCAATGACTTACTCCTCACCCTCGTCTTTGAAGTCAAGGACCCACTGGATTTAAAGCATAGATAATTGCAAGAAACATAGAGACGGCCAAATACGGGAAGAACGCGGAAGATGTAGCCAGGAAAATCTGTCAATTATCAGCCTTTTGAATGGCGGTTATGATGAAGAACACAAACATCCAAGAAGTCTTTCTTTGTCGTCAAAGGCAAACGATACTTGAAACTTCTCGATCATCTCAGTATCTACGGCGGAGTCTGGGGCTTCCAGAACACTATATCCAAGTTCTGCGCCAGGGATTGGTCCAGTAGATTGTTGGGTGCCAGAAGAATACACCTCCGTTACTGATTTGCCATCTTTTTGTATTGTTGATTGTTGGCTACTCGAACCAGAGATACTCGAGGTTTTTCGTGGCATCCTTAACCATGAAGGGACCGACACCCAGCTAGTTGCTAACGAATGATCTTGGGGCGCTTGTACAGGTTCGCCAGATGAGGTAAAAGGGGGATATGTGTGGCTTGAGTAGCTGTTATCAGAGTGGCGTGGCTTGGGGGTGTGAGGACTCTCCGTAAGTTCGCCCACGTCGTTTGCACCGAGGATAGCTGGGGGCGTAGGTGGGAGGGAAATTGGAACAAAAGAAGAGTTGTCTCGTTTCTCCACGTGAGTGAACTCCTCATGCTCATCCGGCTGACCAGGTGCAATTGCAGCACGGCCAAGGGGGAGTTCTTGGAAAGGACGTAGGAGGGACGACAATCGAAATGATGATGATGATCTAGAAGCGGTTTCAGGATACGTTTGAGCATGTTCCGAAGTGCCGATGCGAGAATTGGAGGTAGATCGGGGTACAGTGGTATCAATAAGTTGTTCGGTGGTTGGAGACTCCTCGGCCTCTGGAACGAAGCGCCGAGTGGATGCGATAGCATCTCGAATCTGTTCAAGAGCCGCTGATATATCATGAAAATATGTGAAGAAATATGAATCGACCGCAAGGTCCTCATTCCCATCGACCACCTTTACTTCAATAGTTTCGCGAAAGTCAAGAGCGCTTGATTTATCCACGTCGATGATTGTCGAGTAGGGAATTGCTATCTGTACGAACCGGATCAGACAGTGGGGGTACCAGGAGATCTGAGGGATGCACCTTGACGCTTTCCCCCATGTTCTGTGTCTTGAATATTACCCTTCGAATCGCCTTGACCCATTCCGCCCTACTGGGAACAGAATCCGCACAGAGGTAGATGGTCTTCGTGTTTGTGCGAAGACGAATATCTCTTTCTTGGTATGGATCACAAGCTATGGCATATCTCAGATCTACCACACCACGCGGGAAATAAGGATCCTGGAGAAATATAAATGGCGATCTGGCATTAAGGCCCTTTGAACGCTCACAGAAGATGATTGATACCACGAAAGGGCATCGTTCTTCAGAATGAACCAGTGTTTAACCCAGCGCTTTGTCCGCTGGGCTTTCTTGTGTAAGGATCCTGACTTAAGCACTTGGTCCTAGGCAATGAAGTCTATGACGGCGGTTGACAGGTAATGTCAAATAGACAGACCTCTCTAGAAGGCATGTGCGCAAAGAAGCAGAGGTAGGAATTGGTCAGGTACATGTAACCTTGGAGCACTGGAACATATTGAATTTGACGCTTGGTAATGGAATCACCGCCATGGCATACTCACAGACCGAGCGCATCAGCCAGCAGGGCATCTCTGAACAAACGGCCGTCAGAACCATCGTATCAAATGGTCAGAGATGGTGTATTATCTACCTGCAATGACCTCGTTTATACCGCCAATATCAAACACCTCGGCGAGTTTCTCTGCGAGCCGTGCCCGCCTGCTCAGCTTCACAGTCTTGATTGTTGATATACTTCCGGAACGCTCCGTATAGCGTCGCAAATCGGACTTGGGAAAAGCATGCTCTAAAACGGGCGAGAGGCCTATGGGCCTGTCTTTCCTACTGGCTCTACGGCTGGGTGCAACGGACTTGGGAAGTTCAAAGTCGTCCGCATCTGTATCCTCGTCAGATATCACTGATCGTTGCAACTGTTCCTGGCCCGAAGATAAGTCGGCGGGATCCTCTGACGTGCCATCGACTGCAGGCAGGATGTGCAATGACTCCTGTCGGCGAGAGCGGGCCACAGGACGGTAAATCGTGTGGATAGAGGATGCCAGTGTCGTTGCTGAAGAGCATAAGAACTCGCGAAGAATCCTGTAGTGGACGAGTGACTCACTATGCTTTCCATCGTCATCACTGTCCGACTCCGCTAGACTCGAGTCATGATTCATAAGTTCGTCGTCGATCTCCGGGTCATCCACTAGGGGAAGGGCTTGCAACGCTTGGATAAGGGTTTGAGTGCCAGCACGCATCTTGTAGGCCAGAAGCTAGTTAGATGCAATTAGGGGTGGATATACAAGACACTTGCCGACATATCGCCCTGGAATGTCGGGACCGAAGATTCGGAGCGCTGCTGGGTCGGAGACGAGGGCCTAATAAATGGTGATTCATCACTCATAATATGCTTAGTCGGTGACGATTCTGAACTGGGAGAAGCGGAGGTGGTGACATTGTCGGCCAGCTGTGCCGCGGCACGGCCTTCTACAATAGGCGTATGTCTTATTCGAGAACTCACACACAAAGACATAAGCGCTACAACTACCTTCGAGATCACCCGTACTAGCGGTCTGTCGTTCTTTGTCTCTTCGGCTTTGCGAAACGAAACGCTTGGGACTGCCGGGCAGGCTGAGACGTTGGGACTTAGGAGAGTGTTGGGACTTGGATCCAACCGACTTGCTCCTTCCTAGTTTGTCTGAGGTTCGCTCGACGACTCTCCGGACTATCTCCCTAGGAGAAGTTGAAGAAGGTCTGGGTGGGTTATCGTTCTCAGCTGTGTTTGAAGACCTCGAACTTGGATCCTGCAAGGAGCTATGGACAAGTCTGGATCGTGGGAGGGGAGAAGAGGACATCATTACAGGCCTTTGGACCAGACAGAACAACCTAGAGCTAGACAAAGGCTGTTCGGAGGGTTCTGTGGCGCTGTGCTAGCAATATGTCAGATGATGATGCGTAACTCTTTAATCCGCGGTCAGAGCCGAGCCGACGAGTCTCGCGGACGAGCCGCCGAGTGCCGAGCGCCGAGGACGAGGATGGTCGGGAAACTAGCTCACGTGATCTAAGTTTCCCGACCGAACGAACGAAACGTGTTCGATGCGTGTAGGGCTATTAGGTACAGTGTATGCAGGACCATCCCTCACATATACTGACCTCCTCCACGCCCACTCATCTATACCCCTCGCTTCTTACATACTATCATTCATGTTCCAACCGCGCAAGCTAAGAGGAGAGATATGCATCGGCTTCGCTTCATTTTTTTCGTATGTGCCCTCTGTATTCTCTTCCCTGCAACTCTAACTTCGTTCCAGTTTTGCCGCGGTCATGCTGCTCATCTTCGTACACGTCAGTTGTCTCACATAAAGCCTTCTTTTACTCTCTATCTTATCATGTCTCAAGGTCGGCCAAATTAGTACTTCCTCCGTTCCTCGAGGGATAGCCATGGTATGTTATATGTCACGGCTTCGGGCGTTATAAACATAATCGAGCAGGTGTTGTTCTTTCTAGGCACAAGTCAACATGTCACAATATGGGTGCGCTTCGTGATCAAAATCAAACTCTCGGCCGTCACCTCACCATTCCTTCAGGCAAACACTGGCTAAAGGACTGGGAGATCCCATCACCGGATTGTACGCGAATAACGCATCCGCACCACTAAAGTCGGAGGCAGGGATCCGTCAATGGTACAAATTTGGGCTCTATTCTTACTGTGGATATCTCAACAACACTGCCGGCACTTGTACAAACACTACCGTCGCCAACAAGTATCAGCCCTATGACGCTCTCCTCGCCGACATGTCTCTAAACTACTCTGCGTTAACGATTTTCATCATTAACGGAACCTCCTCATTCGAAAGCCAATCAATAGCAAACCATACCCATTCTGCCTACTATCTCATCCTCATTGGAACAATTTGCACATTCTTTGCACTGGTGATGTGCGCTGATTTCTTCATTTCTGTCGGCTCGACTGCTAACAATGCTTCCCAGTGGCGTTGTCAAACATACGCTAGCTTTTCTCGTATCTGCATGTCTAGCTATCGTCGCAAGTGTGTTAGTCTTGACAGCGGCCTCCATCTGGACATCTGCCATCAATAGTTCAGAGTCTGTGAATGTGCTTGTCCTAAATACGACGAATATTCCCTTGGGGATCAAAGTCTCAAGCGGCCCTGGCTTGTCGCTTTTGTGGGCAGCCGTTGGCTGTTTGGTTACTTCACTTATCCCATACCTGATCAGGTATGGTTTCTCCTTCCACCTTTACATCAAGATCGCGACCTAAGCACTCTTGCTTCTACAGCTCCTGCACCTTCAAAGGATAGGCAGTTATAAAAAAAAAAGGCCGTATCGCCTCGTGCATGTCTTTACCACGATGTGGATTTCGATTCTTATTTACGACTATGAGCATTGTTGGAAACCAACTATCGCACGATCTGATGGACACTTATGGATAACAAACACACGTCGATATTTAGCTGATCTAAACGATTTTATCAATGTATCAATACCGGAGGCCAATTATAGGTGTCTTCTTGTCCGAATTGTAAAGGGATGTTGCTGCGGACAGGATGTTCGCTTGGTCAGGCTGTTGCTTCGATTGGCGCTCGACCGCAGTCACTTGTGCTGTACAGTAGTCGCCTCCCACGTTATTGACACCGTGACGGGGGCCCCGGGACATCGTGAAGCGGAAAGGCTCTGGTATGGAGGGGGAGGGGTGTACCATGCTTCATGCATCATGGGCCAGCAACGTATATGAGGAAGAAGCTGATGGAATGAATGATCGTGATTAGCCTGAGGGGGTTGATACGGAAATGGCCGTGTGGGAAAGTTGTCGTTTTGTTTGTCACGCGTTGTGCTCTGATTCCGCAGCAGCTTCACGATCCCTTCATCATCATTTCACTCGGGCCCAACGTCTCTGCCTCTTTCATCTCCCTCTCTCCCCCTTCCATCTCAATCTCCATATCCACTCTCCCCTCTCCTAACACTAGCCATGTCCGCAGATTCAGATAATTACTGGTCCCTCTTAAACGACGAGAATGTCAAGGCAGACTTGCCCCTGCCTTTCTTCGCTCCACTCCCTCAGGCGGACGCCCCTCCTGTCGAGTCATTCGAAAGTGAATTCGCGGAACTAGACTTTGAGCCACCAATACTACAGATACAAGATCCCTTTTCCACCCTTCGTGACTCAACGCCGGTTTTTGCTTCGCCGTCCGTACTCACTCACTCGACTGATTACGACTTCGCACCATCCGAGTACTCTTACGTAGACTATCCCCAATCCAACTATTCCATGCCGTTGGACACGGCCTTCCAGAGCGTCAGAGTCAGCTCGGATTATGGTGGCGTCGATGCCATGCATGACCCCATGTACTCGTCTCAGTTTACCAACGACCTATCCTCCTTCGGACCCCTCCCTCCCTCCCCTCCAGCCTCTCCGCCCCTCCGTATGGCCAAGGCTCAGTCCGATTATGGTCCATCCAAACGTCATACCCACTTCACAATCTCCCCACAAAACTTGTCCCTTCCCCGTCAGCAAACGATTACACCGTCTGCTCCCCCAGTTCTCCCCGTCCAGGCGGCACCGGACACCCAGTCTCACTCGGGACCTGGTAGGATGCATCAATGCCCTAACTGCAGTCGCGGTAATGCATATTCATCTGAGTAATTGTCAATAGCTCACTCCTCATGCCAGCCTTCGCGCGTGCGTTTAACCTCAAAACGCACTTGGATACGCACAACCCGGACAGGTCAAAACCGTTTGTATGCCCTCACAGTAGCTGCAAACGGTCTTTCAGCCGCAAGCACGACCTTCAACGCCACCGCACCGCCATACACCGCGACCAGGCCTCGGCATCGTCCGTTTACTCGGATTCATCCCGCGTCTCCAAGATTGGTGTCACTACAGGTACCAGAGCATGGTGCGAAAAGTGTGGGAAGGGCCACGTCGGCCGTGAGGGAGGCTGCGAGTGCAACGACATCAAGTAGACTTTAACGGTTGCCGAGTAATATCGTTGTAAGAATCCCCAGTTCGCCCTCCGGGCATCACCTTCAATGACCCCCTCTTTTAGTGCGTCATCCACCTCCATCCCAATTCCCGCGGCACGTCCCGCCACCAGAAGATGGTTGCTACTATTCTCTGTTCATTTAAACAGAGGACAGCGACCTCGATGTAGGTTGTCCACGCATTATATTCGCCGTTTGACGTTTTATGGCGTCGTGCACTCTGTGTCAAATGTCATTCCAACGGTCGAACGATGCAACTCATGTACCATGGTAGTCCTTCTCTACATTTCTCGATTTAGTTTTGGTGCCGTCTCTCCTCCGTTGCATGCGTATGCAGAGTCTCTGATTATTATCCTGTTTTGTTGACCCCTTTCGTTGACCCCTGCCCCTGTAGAGAAATGGAAATTGCTTGGTTTATTTAAGGAGCGTGACGAGGCCGAATGAATGAGATGGATAAGAGATGAGATGACCGGCCCGATGCTGACGCTTAATGTGTGTCACGCTGAACAGAACAAAACAACACACTCGCCCGCCCCTTTTCAATGTCGCTTTTTTCGACGTCTACCATGGCTTCCGGTAAAGGGGTGAATCTGCCCAAAGTACAGATATAGGCCGTTATGTCATCGACCCCACTCTTGCCATCGACCCCACCCTAGTCCGTCCAAACTACTTGACGTCCGATTAAGGTGTAAAAGTCTCCGATACCGACAACTGGTGAGCTACCGAACCCCTACAAACGGCGCAGTTTTCTTATCAAACCTACTTAGGTTGAAAATATCGGACGGCACCCATGTTGGGCCGCAACTTCTGGAGGATCAACTCGCGCGCGAGAAGGTCATGCACTTCGATCATGAGCGCATTCCAGAGCGTGTTGTGCATACCCGCGGAACGGGTGCCTGTGGCTACTTCAAAGTTTACGATGACCGGGCATCTAAATACACTTACGCGCCCGTCTTGACCGACCCGTCACGTACGACCCCTGTTTTTGTACGTTTTAGCACGGTTCAAGGCTCTCGTGGTAGTGCGGTACGGGGGGTATTTTTGAAATTCCTTCCGCGTTGAAACGATGTATTTTGTCTCAGGACACCGTTCGAGACGTCCGCGGTTTTGCCACCCAGTTTTACACGAAGGAAGGAAATTGGGACCTGGTCGGCAACGACATCCCCGTTTTCTTCATACAAGAATTGGTCAAATTCCCTGATTTTGTCCATGCCGTCAAGCCCGAGCCCCATGAAGTCCCGCAAGGCCAGTCTGCGCACAACAAATTTTGGGACTTTGTTGGCTTACAGCCAGAATGTAAAGACGCCTTCAAAAGCCCCTTGCTTCATTACTGTAACATACTTCATTTTACCAGCCGCTCACATGGTCATGTGGGTTATGTCGGATCGTGGGATCCCACGGTCGTTCAGAATGATGCAAGGCTTCGGTGTTAACACCTACACTCTTCATACACTCAAGGGAGAGCAATTCTTCGTCAAATTCCACTGGATTCCCGAACTAGGAGTCCATAGCTTGGTCTGGGACGAGGCCCTCAAGATTTCAGGCCAAGGTCCTGGTACATTTTCCCCTGGATATATTTCGGTAGAGCCTCATCAGCTGGCTAGACTTCCACCGGAAAGACCTGTATGAGGCCATAGAAAACGGAGCTTTTCTGAAATGGAAGTTTTGCATCCAAGTCATTCCGACGTCAAAGGAACATGACTTCGATTTTGACATTCTTGACACCACCAAAATATGGCCTGAAGAACTCGTGCCCAGAGGAGTTTTTCCCCGAAGTTGAGCAAGTCGCGTTCTGCACCACCAACGTCGTCCCTGGCAGTGGATTCAGTGACCATCCCCTACTTCAAGGTCGTAACTTCTCGTATCTCGACACCCAGCTATCCCGCCTCGCGTGAACTGGCAGGAGGTACGTTTCTCGTGGCATAAGTGCGATCATCACCGTGACGGGCAGATGAGATACTATATCACTTCGGGCGCCATCAATTACATCGAAAGGAAGTCTTTCCACCGGTTCCACCGAAGAAGGGTGGATATTAGTTGTAAGTTTGTCATGGCTTTTAGCAATAAGGCTAACATAGCCGTAGGTTTCCCTCAAAGATTGAAGGTGTCAAACAACGGATCCGCGGAGCCAAATCCAAGAGCACTACGACCAACCTCAACCCTTTATCAACTCTCTGACCGACTACGAAAAAAAACAAAAACACCTTATCGATGCTATCTCGTTTGAGCTTGATCACTGTGATGACCCAATCGTATATCAGACATATACGAAGGTTCTGAACTGCATCGACTTCAAGTTGGCTAGGAAGTCGCAACGAACGTCGGCAGCATCATCCCCGACAAACCTGGGAGGGAAAACCACGAGAAAACTAGCGCTCCGAAGGTGCCCACTATTGTCGAAAGGCGTATTGCTATCCTCGTTGTGGATGGCTTCAACCTTGAGGAGGTAAAAATTGTGTGTAACGCCCTGTCAAGTGCGAAGGCCAGGACTTTCATCATTGGGCTCCGTCGTGGAGAAGTCTATCTTTCTGGGGCCTAACGTGCTGTCGGGAAGGGAATTAAGGCTGACCATCACTCCGAAGGACAGCGTTCGACGCTATTTGATGTTGTGTACATCCTTTCTGGCGACCACATCGACGAGCTGGCCAAGAACGGACGAGCTGTACAGTATGTTAGGGAAGCTTTCGGTCACTGCAAGGCGATCAGCGTTGTGGGTACTGCTATTGGATTTCTGCGGAATATCGTTGATCTTCATGGAGTCGAGTTTCAACATAAAGACAGCGCAAACGTCTTCATTTGTGGTTACCACCACCGGCAAACTCGACTGTAAGGCTGCAGCTACTGATACTTTGCAAATTAAGCCTAGCTTAAAGGACTTTACGATCGAGTTTGCCTACGTGATTAAGTCGCCACCGCTGCTATGAGGGGGAAATGGAGGATTTGACGTCTCGGGTTGCCTGTTGAACGATGAATATAAAGAGTTGTGTCCTCTAAGTCTCGAGTTCCTGTATTTTGTCCGAGTAGTGACAACATCATGATGTATTTTATCGTTCCCAAAGCAATGTAGCATTACGTGGGGCGGGCCGCTGCCGCACAATGATGGACTTGAGCGACTTGCATCCTCAGGATGATTATTCACATCGGTTTTTCATATGGCACGAATGGATACAAGTAAGTCGTATTAGAATCTGCGTCATCCTTGACCTTACCTAGTTGACCATCACAGGCGAATGGCCCTCTGACGGCGCAGAATGTCTTTGACTATTTCGCGAGCTCAATGTTCTATGATAAACAGAGTAACAACCAAATGCTACGGATGCAGACAATGCACACTGGCGTGCCTATAAGTAACGAGGCGGAGGAGCTCAAGTGAGTAATTCTGCGTTTTCCTAAGATTAATTCGATGGAATCCCGGCAGACGTTTCGTCGGTGTCGAGTTTGCCGTCGTGCATGCTCAACCACCGTCTCTGTTCATCATTCACAAGCGAGAGCGTATTTCCCCTGAAGAGAGTGAGCCTTGGCTTGCGAGGACACTCCTATTCAGGAGTCTGACACCATTATCTTCACTATAGCTCGCGCTTTGCAGGCGTATTTCATTATCAACAACAGGATATACCAGTCCCCCGACATGTACACCGTTTTGTCCAATAGGCTGGCGAGATGACCACCTCCGCTCGATCGCCCAACCGCTGACCTTTTTGCTTTTTTAGCTAACGTCGCTCTATTCTCTCGAGTCGTCGCTGGACATCCTGCGCAAGTATAAACCCGATTACGCCCCGAGGACTGGATTTGCGTGGCCCATCACGGAAACGGAAAGGCCCGGCGAAGCCGCTCAAAAAAAGCCGACGGACGATCCTCAGGCTCAGGCCGCGTCCCTGCCCGACGCGGACCCCGACCTGATCAAAAAACTGGAAAAGGAAAAGGCCCTCACGCACCCCAAGAAGCAGCAAAACACGGCGCTGCTTTTGAACGCCATGCGGACCACTGCGGCTCACCCGTTTCAACCGTTTCACGAGAAGGCCGCGGCCGCGGCAGCCGCCGCCACCGCCACTGCCGGTGCCGGTGCGCCCTCCGAGGCTGTCGCGGGGGAAGGGAGGCGGTCTTCTGAGACGCAGGCATCGGCACCAATACCTTCGCAATCCGCCGGGTCTCAGTCATCCGGTCCATCCGCATCCCAAGACTCGGCCAAAGGCGCCCCCGCCGCCGCCACCACTGTCAAACGGAAAAAGAAGCGTACGTCTCACGTTAGTTCGAATACTGCCACGTCCCCTAGTTAAAACAGGTTTGTGCCAGGAGCGTCAGTGGCCACTCCAGCACCGGCGTAGACTCTCGGGTCAGGCAGTTCCTACATGAGGACACGAGGAGACCCTTTCTTTCTTCCTTGACGTCCACCATCGGCGTTACGGCTTTGGCAACGGCGAATGAAATGAATGTTATCATGTACCGCATTAGCACCGTGATAGACACTACTAATATTTACATAGTATCGATGATTGTTACCGTGCACCTACGCCCGTGAGTTTACCGGTGAGCCATCCCAGAGGGGTTTGCAAGCCAGAGCTCCTTGGCCCAACACCCCCAACGCCAAGAGCGAGTGGGTTCGCTGCAGCGAAAGATTGCTTCCGCGCCGATGCGGCTTGGTGAACTAGATAAGCGGCGGTGAATGAGCGATCCAAGTAGATGAGAGCTCTAGCGAGCGAGTGAAGCGGTCACGGTTGACGCGAAATAGAACAAAATTCTCGTCGCGAATAGAACTTACCCGAGCTATCAATCTCGTCGAGGTTTGTTTCCAGAACCAAGCCGCCTTGTATAATCTCAGCCAAGATGTGGTGAACCTGCGCATCGGGACACATCTTGAGAAAGTTCTCCTAGGGGGACAGGTGGTTTACGTCCGCACCTCATCGAAGTGGAATACCAGGTCGAGCTCGCATACGTTCTCGAACGCACGATCGAGTGCCTCTACAAAAACCTATTCGGAAAGAAGTAAGCGACGACGTGTCCTCCCCTCGCTAAAGCGGCAATTCGTAACTTA
Source organism: Lactarius sp. MG50 (assembly GCA_003314065.1). Lineage (NCBI taxonomy): Eukaryota > Fungi > Basidiomycota > Agaricomycetes > Russulales > Russulaceae > Lactarius > Lactarius sp. MG50. The sequence continues at coordinate 11,221 of QLOZ01012587.1, read as the reverse complement.
CCTGGATGAGGTCCAATACGCCGAGCTCACTCTCCGACGTGTCCACGACGAAAACAAAGTGGAGCGTGGCATAGCTACGATACACAACGCGTAGCTTCTCGTCGTCGTCTTTGTGACCGAGCAATTCGTCTAGTTCGGGTGCCTCGAGAAAGTTGCATGAGCTAGGAGGCCGAGTGCTGATTAAAGAATATATCTTCGCGACTATAGTTTGTGCCGACCGATGGATGGGCGTATAGAACTTTGTAAGACGAGGAACGCCGCTTGTGTTGACTGGGATCGAGGGAGCAATACTTCAACGAGGGAATAAGCTCAGGTGGGCGAATTGAACGCACAGATGATAACGGAGTGTATCATATTATTGTATTGGGTCTTTTTGAAGCCGAGCCGTCGTTGCTCTCATGATCTGGTCAGCTCAAATCACTGGCAAATCTCAAATTAGAGGTGACACTTCCCATTACATAGGGTTAGGGTCATTCCTCTACCTGTAAGTTACATACGTAGAGTACTGATAACGTCACGACTCGTCCCTGGGCAGACCCCAACCAGGTTGCAGCCTCCCAGCCAAATTACTGACGGGTCCAGATAACCCGGCTTGGTTTTTGAAGCTTTCCAAAAAATTCTTGATCAGATTATAGTCGGTTCCGGTCTCACCACCCAATTCCAGCTCGTCGTCGTCGTCGTGCTCGAGCGCGGCCTTTAGCTCAGCGTCCATTGCCATTTCGATGTCTACACTTTCCTCCACACCTTGTGCGCGTTCCTTCCCCTTCCCTTTGTCCCCCAGAGAGGAGCCTAGAGAACTAGGGGGAGCTTTTTGTGATCGAGACCGGGCAAGCTCTTCGTCCATAGCTTGCATAACAGCCTCAAACGAGTCTAGGTTAGGATTGCCCACCGTCCGAGATATCGCAGCTGGATGGTGAAATCCTGAGTCAGGCGGGCCTGGTTTTCGCACAGGATCCTTTGAGGTAGGAGGGCGGCTTTCCTCCACAACATAGGTAGGGACGAATGCTATCAAGGCGTAAGTTAGAAACAATGTGTAGGCTAGGAGGACTCACCTCCCCTGTCCCTGCGTTCTCGTAAGATCTGCTGCCAGTGTTCGTCGGATATACCGAGCGCTTGTCTAGAGAACTCCAAGAATTCTTCCTCCTCCTCAGCCATGTCCACCTCAACTTCGCCTACTAGTTGGGGTTGATCTTCTTCCTCTTCCTCGTCAACTGGTCCGTTCTCTTCGCTGGTATCATCGTCTGAATCCACACCCTCATAATGGTCGCGAGTAAGTATGGGCGCCCGTACAGGTCTGGATAGAGTATGGAGTGAGTCAGTCTCTCTTGCTAACTCGACACTCTCTACTCCAGTGACTTCATTCGTTGGCCTTGTAGGGGCTATGCGTTGTGAACGGTCGTAAAAAGATGCAGGCATGCGTCCGTATTCAGATGGTTCGATGCCGGGCACGAGCTTCTCCAAGGCGTCCTGGCGGGCAGCGCGTGCAGATTCCTCATTACCATCATCAGAATCGACCTCTGAATCCGAGAGCCTCTCATCGCTGAGATCCCCCGCATCTTCCCCTGAGGATTGTTCACTGAAAAGTCGTTAGCGTGATGGTAGGAGAGATGTCACATCTTACTCTTCAAACAATGCCCCTTCGACGTCCCCTTTCCCAGCAACAAACGCATCGACCTTGTCCGCCAAATCTCGGAGTTTGGCCACCTGAGCTTTAGTTATACTATCCTCCTTATTTTCCGAGTGCGGAGGGCGATCAACATCCATCTCACGACTTGCGCCCGGGGCGTTGAGACTCATTTTTTCCTGCAAGACACTATCAAAGTCCTCCGCGTTGACCGTTAGCCAGTCATCAGGATCTTCAATATCTTGTGACGGCTTAAGATCTTTTGCCTTGACGATGGCAGCATTTACTTGAGAGGCAAACGAAGGGCGGGACGCATCACTTCAAACGAAAACTTTAGCCACCTTTGCGGCACCGTGCAACTATAAGGACTTACTCTTCCCGTCGGCTCTGAAGAAATACTTCCAACGCCTTGATTTCGAGTTCATTCCATAGCTGTGACCCCTCAACCTCACCCCGGAAATAACCTGCTGCCTGGATGCTCTTAACATATTTAGCGTATTCCGGATCGCGCTGCATAGCGTCCTTGCGGGCTTGAAGCTATCGATAAAAACTTTCAACCTTGATGCGAGTTTGAACTTGCCATGCACTTACAGCCGTGTTCAAGCCACAAAGGCTACTGTCGGACATATCTCCGCGTGCCCCACCCTCCTGGTAGAGCATCTCAAAACCGCAGGCCTACATTGTTCTTACAGTGAAGATGAAATATTCCAGAAATCACAACACTTACTATCTTGAGGCCTAGATCCCTACATTTCCACTCTCGAGTCCCCTCTTTTTCTTGCCAGCGCCCAAATATTTTTGGTGGGTAAAACTTCTGACCGACCAACTGTGCATAGGCGGTCCGTGTTAGCCGAATGGTCTGCAGAAGACATGGCTGCGGAGGAAAGCGGGTCATCTTGTGTGCTGCCTGGGTGTTCGGTGAGAGGGTGTTACACAACATGAGAACTTATCCTCACTCGTAGCTGAGCTGCATCTCGCGTGTAAAATGTTTCAGCAGCCTTCTGAACCAGCGCGGGATTGACGGAAAGGGCCTTGGCAATATCAACAGGTAGATATGCCTTTGCTTTGTGAACATGATGGGAAAGATTGTTCGGATACCTTTCAACAGAACATAAGTGTTACCTCGACAAAACAAAGCGGATCTGACCTTTCAATCCTCTGCCATACCGTCTGTTCCACACGCCCTGGGGCCTGTGTGTCAACTGATGTGTCTCGCACAAGATCCAGGGCATCCGAGGTGTTGAGGAAATCATCTGTCATGGTTATATCGTCGTCGTCGTCTATAGGAAACTCAACACGGCGCCTTCGGCTATATGGCGGGGATATGTGTGAGAGGGGAATGAGGTGGAGATGGGATTTGTGGATCCAGACCTACATGGACGTGTTTAGGCCGCCTATGAAGTCAGGAACTCGAAGACGGTGCGCACCCTGTTCTCGACGACAGAGGGGGTCACCCATGAGGGTAAAGAGTCTGCAGCCTCGATCAGGAGAAACTCTCCATCAGAATCGCGTACGCTAGACAAGATAAATAAATTAGACAGCAAGAAATGGATCAAAGTCGACACTTACCTGATCGCAAAATCCCACCTCATGCTAACCTCACGGAGCAACCACACGACACACCATTCGTCATCTATGGAATCTCCAACTCTCATCCTACCTTCAAGAAACCACCCAGATCCGTCGCTGGTCTGGACTACTTTGACTTGAAAAGCATCACGATGCCATAAGAAATCCGTTAGGAGAGTTTCCATGAAATTATGGACAGATAATGCCAGGGCCGTTACGGAAGTACTGTCCGAAGACTGTTTTGGAGGGTACAACGCATAGTAAAGTGTATCTTCTGCGATAGAGGGCGGACGATTGAATATGGCCTGCATGATGTGTCTAAACCTATGCAGGTCCAGTTTCCCACGCCATGATCATTCGCTCATATACGATTCAGAAACCGAGTCCTATAGTGCTGCATTGGCCATGGCGACTAGCAACCCATCCAAAGACCGAAATCTACTGGCAGTTATTGGAGACGAAGTATGTCATCATTTCGGGGGTTTTGTGTCTCTGGACATCCATCTATCGTAGGATACCATCACGGGACTTCTGCTAGCCGGTATTGGCCAAGTTACGCAGGGCAAGAAGAACTTCTTTATTGTCGAGCCTAGTGCGCAATCTCTTTAGAGTGTGACCTCAGAGCGCAAACATATTTCACAGAAACGGAGATTCATAGCATCGAAACCGCATTCAGCGAGTTCACCGAACGCGAGGATATCGCAGTCCTTCTCATCAACCAGCATGTACGCCTCCCGATTTCTCTGTTGTGATACGCTCCTCATTTGAGCAGATTGCGGAGAGAATCCGGCCTACCGTTGACAAATATCAACAAGTCTTTCCGGCATTGCTCGAGATACCGTCAAAGGATCACCCGTATGGTCAGTACCTGACTCTCATTCGATGTGTACCACTTCATAGATAAATTCCATCCAGATCCATCCAAGGATTCCATTTTAAAACGCGTACAGAAACTCTTTGGCGAGTGAAAGCACGCCCGAGACCACGACCCCGACTGTCGTTCGTATCACTTTTGCACATATGTTCATTTACAACCCATTGGTCCACCCACACTTTCGGTCGCAATTGAACGGATGGTGGTTAGTCATAGCGTAGAGATATCAGAGCTAATACATGCAGAATTGTCAGCGTACGTCCCATCTCATGACTGGCTCATTCTCTTTAACACCATCTGTGCACTCAACAAATATGCGCAAGGGCTTTTGACTTTGAGAGCCTGTGGAAGTCAATAGATACGTGCATCCCGTTACGTTTGTTGATCCGACCTACTTGGGATATCAATGAGAATATACCGAAAGACAAAATATCCGGAATCATCCTGAGCGTCCAAAATGCTTGAGTATGCAATGGCCGAGAGGACCTGCTACAGGCTGCTAGGCGCTTACCCGGACAAGATCCGCATGGACTTCTCCTTCCTGCCAGACTCTGCCATGCCCAGCATTGAAGGATCCCTCCTGCGATCCCTTCCTGTTGCCACTTTTTAACGACCCGAATAAGCCGGTGACACTACTCCAGAAACCACTTCTATCTTCTGCTGGTAATTCTCGTTTCCGAGGTTCCGGAAAGGCAACTTGTGTAGTCGCTAGTCTTGGGGAGGCAGGGTCTCCGGAGAGGTATCTGAAAAGATCCTTCGCGGAGTCAACTGTCTCACGAGTATGGTGTGTTACCCAGCCCTTCGTTTCCTGCCAGGATAGCTCTGGGAGACCCGTTACAATGTTCTTCACCCAAGACGACGCGGATTCGAGATACGAAGCATCCTGGTCCAACGAATGGGGATCGGCTTGAACGTAGAAATTAAGGAGCATGTGTTCGCGACCACCTGAATCGAGCACAATCTGTGACGATACATGTCGATTTCGGTGTCGGGGACGATGAATGGAAGGCGGATTGTTATGAAAGACTAATGAACCTGGTAGATACTTCGCAACCTAGACATATTCTTTTTTTTTCAAGAGGTCAAGGGATGGGGTTACAGGGCTACACACCCGTGGTGAAGATTTTATACGCTGGCACGCCTCGTCATAAAGCACGGTCGGAGAGTTCCTTGAGAACAGTTCTGACGTCAAGGCGTAGACGAGGACAGCCGTCAGACCAGCGCCGAATAAGATGACTGTCAGATTCGTCGTACGAGCAGTCGCTCGTATGGCTAAAATGGCATTGGAAGAAAAGTTCGTCACCACAATGACAGGACTGAAGGACTGACCTTTGCCTTTTGGACTGAGCTCTGACCACTTCTTTGCGGCTCCATTATCAAATGATGGTTGGGAAAGACCAAGTTGGAATGGCCCAACTGAATCTTCCCTCTTGAAGCCCCTTTGCTTTTGGTCGAGAGCTTTAGAGAGAAGAGATGACGAGCCTACGCCGGGTTGTGGATATGTCGGGGCGTCACGATGGGTTGCGTAATTTCGGGACGTGAACCTGGTCGCAATGAGAATTCGCCCTCTGTACGCACAGGCTCGTGTGGTTAGGAACTCCCTAAAAACGACACGTGAAGCGCAAAACGGCATTCCAGTGAGCACCTTATAGGTTCAACGTTCTTAGGTGAGGGGTAGCGGGATAATTATTGACGACTCCCATCTACGGGCCGGAGAAGTCCGTGAGACGTTCAAAGCGAAGCGCTCACTGGCAAATTAATCGCCAGAGCGAATTACATTACTGTAATCAGTGCTATGTTGGGGTCCATTCCTCTAATCTAAGGAACTGAAAGAAATGTACTCATAAATGTTCATACAATAGTTCCCCCCCGAAGCCTCTTGTAAAGTCCAATGATGATATCGTTCGCAGTGAGCGTTATGATCCTTGCACAAGTCGCAAGCGTTTGTGTACCGCGAACACATAGGATAAGGGAGACTCACGTATGAGGTGCTATTCGCAGAAAGTGGGCAGTCGAACCTGCAATAGTATATCGATTGGTCCCTGGAAAATAGTGGCCGTGTATTACTGACACTACCTTTATATAGAGCGAGGGGACCTTCGGTTGTCACAGTTTTCCATATACAATCAATGGGGTTCTTATAAAGTGTGCCAACAATTTTCCCGTTTGGAAGTCGCGTTGTAGGTTGGTTGTACATTCTTGTCAAAGTCTGCTGCGAATTTAGCTTGATGACGAGCTACGAGGTATGGACCAACCGTGTCAGCTGGTTGCATCATAACCAGCTACCTTCGCTGTTAACGGCATTAAGCATAGAAAGGCATCACTTACGACGCAGACGCCTGAGACGGAACTACTCGCAAGGTACGTCCATATGCTACCTGGTGGGAGAAAGCCTCTTGAGACCAGCTGATTTTTGGTCCAGTTATAGGTGGGTAGTTGTACCTACACGAGTGGATTAGCTGCCACTCGAGGATTAGATTGACATGTCCAGACAGAAGATCCCATTGACGTTCTAAGGATGGCAGCGTCGACTCCTCTTACAAGACCAGGGAAGCGTTCTCGTTGATATATTGTTTTGAGGGCATCCCATGAGCTCTTGTAATAATGTTGCGTCCCAACAGGTAATGCGGGGGAATATGCCTGTAGGACGGTATGTCAGACGGTCTGTGAGATATGGCAAATTGAGAAAGAACACTCACCTGCATCCGCGCCTTAATCAGGAAGAGGGGGTTACCAAGAATAGCTTAAAATATATTAATCCCAGTGCACGACATAGAGTGTTGAAGAGACAACCTCCGACTACACCACTAGCCGCGCCTGCGAACACGGAGGTGACAGGATTCTGTTCCTTTACACTCAACCCGACAAGCTGGTTCGTCGCCCTACGAATTGGTTCATAGAACCCTGGGACAAGCAGGGTATGAAAGGAATGTGATTGAGGATGTGTGAATAGTCATACCGAGCCGGGACCCATTCAGAAGAGTCTACGAAGAGTGAGCATCATAGTCCGACTGGGGAGAGGTTTATACACACTTGATATGCATACTACGCGGAAAACCTTCCTTGAAGATATGCCAAGAGTACAGATAACTAAAACTCACGGCCGGAGGGAGACCCCGCTGAACTCCTCTGATACCTTCATTTCTCCAAGTCTTTGCGAAGACATCGAACACGTTTCTGTAGACTTTTTCGCCGCCGCCCTTTACAAGCTCACCCTGTAATTGCAACCTGGTCTTAGCTACCTCTGCAGGGTTTGAAAAGGTGACCTGAAGGTGGTCAGAAAGCTGATGACATAAAATGACTCCACTTACAGCAACACACGCTGCGACACCGCCAAGCAGAAAACCTTCTGTAGTAGAAAGTGGCCGGGAGATGGCTGGTTGAGAAGGTTTGAGCGTGGTGGCCATAGGAAGCCGAGTTGACACGGTGACAAAGTGCACGCGACCGTGATTAGCCTGCCGTATGACGCGCTCGAAGCGCCGCGTGTCCGTGTATCGCGTCCGTCTCAGGCTCAGGCTCAGTCTCAGTCTCACCATGTGATGCAGACCCTCAACATAACATCGGTCGTGCTCGTCGCCCTCTTGGCCGCCTCAATCCCTGTCTTCATTCGACTCGCATCGTCCCCTCTCACTATTATCCTATTGTCACCCTTTCTCCTTCTCCTGATTCCCGTTGCCTATCTCCTTCTCGCTCTATTCTTAGGCTATGCTCTCGATACCACACTGCCTCCTCAAACCTTTCTCTCTCCCTCGGCCGCCCATCCGTTGGCGTTCTCTACTCCTGCTGCTTGGCAAGCAGTGCTTATCCGGTCCCAGTGGTCACACAGGCCTCCCCAAAGCCTCCCTCCTCTGTACCCTGAATCCCCTATGATCTCCGCTGCAATTAACGAGATCCTTATCCTGATTGTACGTGACTTCGTGCTCACATGGTACCGGGATATATCATCTTCTCCGTCATTCCCCACTGCCGTCTCTGCCATGCTCCACAGCGCCCTGAGCAGGTTGCTTTCCAGACTGTCATCAGCCGACCTTTCTAGCATCCTGGTCAAGCGTGTGCTACCCAAGATTACCACACATGTAGAGCAATTTCAGGAGTCGGAAATTGCTTTACGTGGTGCAGGCTTGGAGCGTCAGTTGACTGAATCTGAGGAGTTAGACATGCTTTTGGCCAGTCGCTACGCCGGCAGAGGCAGACTTCATCCTGCCATCAATAATCTATCTTCGAGCTTCACTAAGCAAGCAGAAGAGAATCATCTCAAGTCTCTTTTAGACCGCGTTCTACCTCTTATTCTTCCCGCGGACGAAGCCCGTAGTAAAGCGCTATGCGTTGTTGTCCGCGAGATCGCCGCATGCTCGGCCTTGTATCCGCTCATGGATATGGTCACCGATCCTGATTTTTGGAATTGCACTATCGATCAATTGGTGAGCGAAAGTATGTGGAGCACGACCTATTGACTAACGTATACAAGGCTGGAGCAGCTATCCGCCAACAGTAAGAATGTTCCTCCAGGATCTTCGTCTCTTGTCTCATCTCTATAGGCGCCTTATTTCGAAAGTACGAAACGTTTTGGAGGCACAGCTTCCGCAAGCCAAGCCAAGACTGAAAGCTCCAAGAGGCGCTGGCTCGGTTGGTGAAGTGATCACGCTCCGCACTGACCAGCGTCAGTTTGACTCCTTCCTCCGGAGCATCGGTCACATGTCCTCCCTCTTGGATGCTCGCCGTCTGAAAAGTGACATTATGGGAGAGATCAGAAGGACCAGGGCCCTGTTGGGTATGTCTACCGACGGGATGACATGATAATGTTTCTGACTTGTCCTGAAGCCGCCCACCAGAAAGATGATTGGATAGACGGGGAGAGAACAGAGGATGTAGTTGCGTTCTTAGACAGGCTTTACACTGCCAAGCGTAAGGCAGAACAGCGCATCACTACTCTGGGAGGGTATGACGAGAGCGTAGGTGTTGAAACCGAAACCGAAACCCTGATCTAACGAAAGGCTTAGAAACAACCCACGACTGACACGGCGCTCACATCACACCTCACCTTGCGGGACATCCTCGGCAATTCGAGCTCTCTTTCGTACTTCATGGAATTCATGGACCGACAGAATCGTTCCCTTCTCGTGCAGTTTTGGCTCACCGTGGAGAGTTTCAAGAATCCATTGGAATCAATCGAATCTGACGATTCCGAAGATGGTGACTTAAGTCCTCCACCTCAAATAACCACCGCCAAAGAGGATATCTCAATGATTTACGAACTCTACTTTTCTGGCACTCCTCCCCACCCCTCCCTTTCCACCATATCACCCAAATACACGTCTGCTATCCGTGACTTTGCCAGCGAGACATCACCCACGCCGAATATGGAACGGAAGGCACGTAAAAGCGTGATGCTCGCACAGCGGCAGGTTGAGCAAGCGATGGAGCATGACTTCGAAGAATTTGAAAGATCTGAATTATGGTTCCGGGTGGTCGAAGACATTGGCGCTAGCCAAGCTGCGAATAGCATCCAAGGACAGTCTCGAATCGCACTTTCAGCTAGCGCCGAAAACTCGTCTAGTTCAACATCGAGTAAAGTTGCCTCTCGCCCGTTGTCTCCTCCTGTGCTCCGATCCGACCTGCCTTCCATCACGTCCCAGAGCACTATGTCTGTATTGCATCCCCGTGGTGATCAATCCCCTCCTAGCTCCGGGTCAATGCTCAAGGACACACCCGCCCAACGTGGCGTCCCGACCACCTCGTCCAATCTTGACGTCCTCATGTCCCCACTCTCCGGTTCTGAGCTGGATGATTCGCGAGCCCCACTATTCGACGAACCCGGTGACACAGGAAAGGCTAGTCGAGAAAGTGAATCTACGATAGAGGCCATACAAGCTGCCCTATCGGACATCATCGCCCTCGACAAAGAGCAGAGGAACAAGCCGTACCTCTTCCCGTCGTCATCAACTGCCTCATTGTCGCGGGGTTATTCCGGTGTACAACGTTTCACAACCTCTAGCGGAGAAGTTGTCGGAAGCGCAGAGGAGGATGAGAACAGAGGCGAGGAGAGTAGCGACCCTATGCAAGAGTCGTTTCAGCTCCCAGGCCCAGGTGATCTGCAACTTTCTCTCGAGATCACCCGCCTCGCAGAGAAGATTTCTGCATTGCAAGTGCAGGATGCCATGTTAGACTCGCTCATCAAGAAGGCGGAGCTCACTGGGGATGTCCAAGAGCTCAGGCTCTTGCAGAAGTCTAGGTCCTCGCTAAATCGGGAATTGCGGGAGCTGAGCTTTCAGAAGACACAGTTTGAGCAGCAGGAGGAGGCCAATCAACTCGTTCCGGATCGCACAAAGGTATCTATTGTGAATTCCGTCGTGGGAGAAGAGAACGGAAAGTCGGTCGTGCGCTATCTTGTTGAAATCCAACAGCTCTCCGTGGATGGTGGGGTAGGCACGGGATGGGTTGTCGCAAGGCGATATAATGAATTCCTCGACATGCACAACAAGTTACGGGATCGATATGCCCCGGTCAAAAACCTCGAGTTTCCTGGGAAGCGGTTAGTTACAGCACTTTCCGCAAGCTTTGTCGACTTGCGCCGCGCCGCGTTAGAGCGGTACATGCAGGTAAGTTAGATCTCCTACCTACGATTGTTATCTCATCACAAATAGAATCTCGTTATGGTCCCTACCGTATGTGAAAGCAATGAACTCCGCGCGTTTTTATCCAGGAACTCGCCTTTTATGGTATCTGAACCCAAGGTTTCAGCATCAAAATCTACCGGAGCGTTCCCTGGCACCGGTCTGGTCCGCCATGTGTATCACTCCGTCGCAGGTAGCATCGACGACATGTTTTTTGGGCCGTCAATGTTGGATGTGATGATTCAACGCCTTACTCGACAAGCCGCGGAACTAGCTGGTATCAAAGGCAGTTCGGTCACCGACGAGGATGTCGTTACCCAGGCTTTCCGTGCGTCGGGGAAAACAGCGCCGGATGACACACTACTGCAATTCTCGGGCGATCTGAAGCCACTAGAAGGAGAAACAAGTTCATCTAGCTTTTCCTCTCCAATTTGCGACCTCATCCTCACAGTCTTCGAACTCAATAAGAAGAACAATTGGCTACGGCGGCAGGCCATTATCATCATTATGCAGCAGGTGTTAGGAAGTACAGTTGAAAGG
>QLOZ01012523.1:568-14152 GCA_003314065.1 Lactarius sp. MG50 | reverse complement strand
GGCGGCAACACTACCAGCGGCAGCGGCGACGGCATTACCAGCGGCGCGGGGACACCACCAGCGACGACGACGGCCGCGGCACCACCAGCGGCAGCGGCGCGGGGACACCAACGACGACGACAGCGGTGGCACCACCAGTGGCAGCGGCGACGGCACGACCAGCGGCGCGGGGGCACAACCAGCGACGACGGGAGAGGCACCACCAGCGGTGCGGAGACATGACCAGCGACAGCAGCGACGGCACGACCAGCGACAACGGCAGCGGGGGGGGCACTAGCAGCCACGACGGCGGCTGCGGGGCGCTAGCACCCACAACGGTGGTGGCGGCGGTGGCGGCGGCGGCGGTGGCGGCAGCAGCCACAGCATGTATTTATATTATATTATACTATATACTATACATACAGTGTTTTAATAAAAAAGATATGCTAGTGTGAATTATGTTAGATATTATTTTTTATGTAATAATCTGTTGAAGACTGAAACTTGTGGAGCTTGTCAACTTGTGCCACAAGCTCACAAGAGCAAAAAGACCCAAAAAGACCACAAGACTTTATGCATCTAACTGATGCTCAGCCTCCCCTTATCCCCATCACAGCCACCCTGTCGGCACTGCCATTCGAGACAGTGGCCCTAGACCTCATTGTCAAGTTACCTCAGTCCAACGGCTTCGATTCCATACTAACAGTCACAGATCACAATTGTTTGAAAGCCGCCATCTTTATCCCATGTAACAAAGCCATGACTGCGCCAGAAATCGCCACGCTCTATGCCCAGAACATCTTCCCCCACTATGGCATTCCCCACAAAGTCATCAGCGATAGAGGCATGCACTTTGCCTCCCACTTTCCCCACGAGCTATGCAAGTCACTAGGCATAGAACAGAATATCAGCACCGCTTATCACCCTCAGATGGATGGCCAATCCGAGCACACCAACCAGTGGCTGGAGCAGTACCTCCGCATCTACATCAATCACCAGCAGAGCAACTGGGCCACCCTCCTGCCCACCACGCAATATGTCCGCAACGCCTGGCCCAGTAGCACCACGAAGCAGGCACCTTTCCAGCTCCTGATGGGCCACGTGCCACATGCCCATCAACTGCAAAGATCCGAAAAGATGCCATCACTCCAGGAGTGCCTGGACCGCATTGATCAAAGTCGAAAGGCCGCCCAGACCACAATGACAAACGCGCAGTCCCTTATCAGCTCAAGAAAGGGAGCGCGATTTAGGCCATTTGCCCAAGGACAGAAGGTCTGGCTCGAAGGGAAACACATCCACATCACCCAGCCAAGCGTGAAACTCGCTCAACGATGATATGGCCCCTTCGCCATCACCAGAGTCATCTCCCCAGTAGTGTACCAAATCGCAATTCCCCCGCAGTGGAAGCTTCGGCAAGTCCACGATGTTTTCCACGCCAGCCTCCTCACCCCATACACCAAGACTAAAGAGCATGGCCCCAACTTCACAGAACTGCCTCCAGACGTTATCGATGGAGAAGCAGAGTACAAAGTCAAGGCCATCCTAGAATACCACCGATACAGAAGAACCAAAGAGCCGCAGTACCGAGTCAGATGGAAAGGGTACTCCGCAGCAGAAGACACGTGGGAACCTCGGAAGAACCTGAAAAATTCCATGAACCTACTCCAACAATTCCACCGAGAGAACCCCGCAGTGATAAAGAGGGCCTACTTAAGACACGCCATGACCGCCCTCAAAACCTCACCTCCCAGTCCACTCCCCACTCCTCGTTCACCTCAGACCCCACCCCTAGCTTACTCCTCCCTCTATGTCCACCCATGGCTTGCCAAAAAACCAACAGCTCGACGTCCAAGAAGGTCCCCATGCCTGGGACTCACCCTCGCCATCACCAACCACCACGAAGAATGACAGCCAGTCGAGCTCCAAGGACGTCCCCTTCGCCGCCAGAGTATTCACCGTCAGGAGCACTGACAGCAGCAGCAGCGACGACGACAGCACCGGAGCTCATGGAGGAAGTAGACCACATTCTCAACGAAGTACTCATGTCCCTAGCCTGCACTCCGCCCCCAACCTCTCAGACCACCCACTCAGCCCAGACAACTTCTGTGGAATCTGTAACACCCCCATCCAGATTGGTGATGGCCATGCCACCTGGAGCCCCTCCCCCATCTTGAGCATCAGTTCCGTCCTTACCGACACCGCCCCGATCCCATGCCCTCAGCCGCCTCAGTCAACCAACCCCAGCCTTTGCGCAGCGCCGCCCATCAGAGCCACCATCGCAACCGTACTACCAGCTGCCGACAGTGACCTTGCCTGCACTGTCCAGTTTCTGCCACCGGGATTGGTCCCTGCCCCTTGCTTCGGCCTCGCATGCAGCTACACAGACATCGCTGCCACCCCCTTCGGTCAAGGAAGAAGTACTGGAGCAGCTTTACGCCCCCATGATAGCCCCAGAGATACAAGCCACAGTCAGCCAGACAGTGCACTCGGCCACTCTGGTTATCTCCTGCGATGGGATTGACTTGTCGACAATCCAGGTGAATGTGATGTTATCCTTGTCCCCGATCACAACAATCGACTAGTCCCGGCTCTCTTCTACACCCACTTCACCCGCATCGACGAGCCCCTCGTCCTAGGACATCTGACCACGACGTTGCCCATCTACGCTGAGCCCCTCTTCGCTAAACCCCGTCCCAACACTCACCTTCCAGAAGTAGACGACTGGGACCTCATGGCCCTGGAAGGGAGCCACCAGCACCGACACCATGTTGACCGCCTCCTCGATGGCCTCTGTGATGCCGGCGTCACCGCAGAGGTCCACTGCTACTGCATCACCATCCGCCGACTCCAGTTCCAGGTAGAACAGGAGTACAACCACCTCCTCACCGCCCCGGCATGTCGTGCCAAATACTCCGCTTCCCAGTTAGCCGCGGATGCTGACCTAGTCCACTGCCGCTTCAAGCTCAGAGATGAGCTGCGTGTCATAGAGATGTGCCTGTTCGACACTGTGGTCATGTCACGCATCGGCCCAAAGCTTGACCAGATCCTCGAGTGCCCCATCCTCCCCTCCATGTCCTACTGGCTTTGTGGTTGCCCAGCTACTCACAAGACCGACATCGTGGCAAACCTCCCTGTTTGCGTGCCAGTACGACCCCACTTCTTGTCCACCCCCACTACGCCTCCATGCCCCCGCACGCCTCCTGTGACCCCCACTCCGATCCCCATCCGCCAGCGTGTGGTGCGCCTTCTGCAGCGCAAGACCCCCTGCGAGCCCAAGTCCTCCCCCGATGCTAACGATGCCGGTCGTGCCCTGACCGGCGAGCCCGCCACTTCTGACTGAACAGCGTGGCAGCTGTTCCCTTAGGGGAGGGCGTACTGTTATGACTTCCCTCATGGACTGCCCAGACCATTTTCCTTTAGAAACAGACTGCTTATGACATCATGCTTACCCTTCATCCGTGACTCAGAGACTGATTACTGTACGTGCTTACGGACTGCTGACTGATGCACAGCAATGCGCTGACTGATTATCTTGACCCATGACTCATGCCGCCTGATCCAAGGATCAGGCCGCTACTATACTTAGATCCTGACTCACTCTGACTCATCCGCGTACTATACTTAGCACAGAAGCTTCCTGGACATTCTACTACCCTCGTTATGACTCAGTAGTAGGTGACATGTGACTCCCTGTACAACTCCTATATAAGGAGTCTACTTTATGCAGAGTCAAGCCCTAAGCTTGACTTCTCTTTGCAATTGAGACTTGTCTTTGCCTCACTTCCCTGTCCTCAACTTGAGCTCTGCTATCTCAAGTCGCTCCCTTGCCCTTGTCGTCGCCCTCACTGTTGCTCAGGCACTCTAGCTTTACTCCCATGCCCCTCTAAGTCGGCTGTAACGACTTAGCTCAGATTGCCTCCAGTCATGTGCCGTGACTCCGCAATACTCTGAAGAACTTAGCTTGACTCCTAGTGCAACCGAGGCCACCGTAAAGTGTCTTGCTCAGGATCCCATGCTCCTCTCCATCGCATGTGATCACCTCCTTCCAGTCCTCTTAGGCTTAGTTGCACAAGTTGTGCCAGAAGGCCCCTCGAGCCTTAACATGTATGCACAGGAGACACCTGGATGGACCCGCTTGGATGCTATCAGATCAATTCTGAGCGCATTGATAAATAACTATATACATAGACCTCGTATTTAAGTATGGGCACCCCCCGTCATTTCCTGTGTGATCCCTCAAATCCTAACAGATATCATTGCTGTGGGTCATGCTGGTGGCTGCTTTGTGGAAAGGGGGGGTGATTCAGAGTGTAATAAGGATAACAATTCAGTGGGTGGTGATGAGGATAAGGGTGCTGTGGATGGTAACTCAAAGGCAGCACCGGCTGTGTGCGTTGTGTGGCTGGAGCAGAAGAATGCTCTGAAGGGTGGCTCGCCGGGAATGCTAATGGTTGAGCAGGAACAGCACGGTTGCTGACCTGGGGTTCATCAGTCTCCTCGTTGCCATCCAATTCAGGTTCTAGGCCACTCCCCATACCTCCAGGCTCCAATTCTGACTTGGCATTGGCAATGGGAGTTTGACAACGACAATGGTGGGCATGAGGCTTTTTGAATAAACCTGAAAATCGCATGTTCTTCTTGAGATCCAGTTCACTGGCAAATTTCTCTTCTATCCATGCTTTTACCACCATTATCAGAGATGCCAAGGGCAAGCTCCCATGAAACCATGAAGGCCTTCCGCAGTGCTGTGTTCAAGATTGCACTCACGTTTGTAGATCTGGTAGTGTGGCAAAAACTCAAGTATTCATTTGTGGTGATTTGTGTTAGCGCATCTTGAATGTGTGTGTTATAGCTGGGGTCATTACAGCGGTCTCTGTAGCATGTAGTCGACCGATGTGTTTGTTCAGCAGGCATAATTTCTCTCTCAATTGCGTGAGATGCGATGCAGATGCGCTGTGTAATTGATGCGATCGCATCTGCCGGTTAAAGCTCCGACATGGCATCCACCGGCATGCGTGACAGAGGCGCTTTTTTCGATCTCATTTTCTTTGCGACTTTATACAGAAAAAATGCCTCTATTGTGTTATAAATGTCTACTAGAGCATATGTACAAAGTTTGAGCTCAATTGAGCCCATTTTTGTGAAGATATTTGAAGTGTCCGAAGGATGGGTGCTGGCCGAACGATGGGTCAGGGATAGTAGATGCCCACGACGGCCCGACGTACGGGGCAGACGAAGAGATCCGCCGCCGACGTATGTACGCATCGAAGCTGTATTACCTGCCAAGCTGCCACTCCTCGGCGGTAACTTAATCTGACCAGTCATGCTGTGTGCGGGCCTGTGTGCGGGGATGCCGTACTCACTGGCATAATTCAGACAAGTGGCTCGTGTACTGTACAGTACCTTCAAGTTGCACCGTCCTGCGCGGACTGACTTTTTTCTTTTTTTTTTCCAGTGATGGACTAAAGGCTCCCTACTTGCCAGGCATCATGTCGTAGCTATGGCACCGCTCAGGCAATGGTATGGGAAAGAATGCGGGTGTGATTTTCAGAGGGCTGGACCACACCAAAGGGTCGCTGGCCCCTTAACAGGATATGATAATGCTCCGGAATCGAGTTCAAGTTCAAAACAACTTGTCAGTGTTTGGGATAGGCATAGCCACCCCTTTATCGCGTTTCCATTCCGTTGTCAACGTTGACAGCATTCAACGCAACGGTGGGGGAGAGTAAAACGGTTTACATTGGTGCTGTTTGCATATGACAATGAGATAGTACAACTACAAGGCTGGCACCTGTTTTCGTTTTGTCTGCGTATAGTCGCCATTTCTTTCTCGTCCTTGCTCAGATGCGTTGGCCGAGGTTGACGTGGACGGCTTTGACGTTAGTATAGCTAGAAGTAGGAAAAACACATAGAGGATCAGTCAGCCATAGAACTCACCCAACTAAGAAAATGCAAAGACGCACTTGTTGAGCGCGTATTCGCCACACTCGCGTCCGATGCCGGACTGCTTGTACCCCCCGAAGGGCACGTTCGGGTGTAGAGAATTGACGCAATTGATCCACGCCGTGCCTGCGTGAAGCCTGTGCGCAAACCGAATTCCGCGCGTGATGTCATTCGTGAACACCGCAGCCGCGAGACCGTACATGGTGTCGTTCGCCTGCCGCAGGACGTCCTCCTCGTCCTCAAACTTGATGACGACACCGACAGGCCCAAAAATCTCCTCCTTGACGATGCGCATGTCCGGCCTTGTGTCAGTGAAGATCGTTGGCTGGATCCAGTACCCCTCTGTCCCATGACGCTCCCCGCCGAGGTGCACCCTAGCGCCGTCCTGCTTACCCGAGTTGATGTAGCCCATGATGCGCTGTATTAGTTTTACATCAACATCGTAAGGAAGACGCAGCGAGGGAGAACGAGAGAGATGCTCACATCGAATTGGATCTGCGAGACTTGGGGACCCTGCTGCGAGTCGGTCGCGAATGGGTCTCCGAGCTTGATTGATTGGGACTTAGCAGTGAATCGCCTGAGGAACTCGTCGTAGATCCCAGATTGGACAAAGATACGCGAACCGGCACAGCAGCACTGCCCGTGGTTCCAGCTGGGTACGTCGTGAGCTACGAAAGGCAAACGCCAAATCGGCGAACCACGTGACGCGAATACGCACAAGATGCCGTGAGAGGCCCAATTGACAGCTTGGTCGAGGTCCGCGTCGTTGAGAATGATATTGGGGGACTTTCCACCCAACTCAAGCGTGACGTTCTTCAGATTCGACTTCGCAGCCGCTTCCATGATCTTGCGCCCAACCAGCGTAGACCCAGTGAACGCAACCTTGTCGATATTCATGTGTTCCGAGATAGCCTGCCCGACGGTGTTCCCATAACCAGTAACCACATTTACGACACCAGGTGGGAAACCAGCCTCATTAATCAGCGAACACATGCGGAGCGCAGTTAGAGGGGTGAACTCTGACGGCTTCAGCACGATACAATTGCCTGTCGCGAGCGCTGGGCCTAGCTTCCAGGCCATCATCAACACTGTCAGGTAGCGGTAAGAGCCAGTTAAATGCAGCAGGTGTGGAGCGAGATGATCCGAAGACTTGACATACGAGGAAAGTTCCAAGGGATAATCTGTCCCACGACACCAAATGGTTCGTGACGAGTGTACGCAAGCTTATCCTCATGGGTCTCGATCACCTGTCCGTGGATCTTGTCTGCCCAACCGGCGTAGTACCGAATCGTGCCAATTGAGGCCTTCAGATCCCCGTCCTTTGCCCACGTGAAGGTCTTGCCGTTATCGAGTGCTTCCAGCGCAGCTAGTTCGTCAGAGTGTTTCTCCATGAGGTCCGCCAGCCTGCTGAGGAGCTTCCCGCGCTCTGCCCCGGGAACTTTGAGACCCCATGATGTCTCGAATGCGCGATGAGCGGTCTCAACGGCACGGTCGACATCTTTAGCTGTACCCTCAGCAATGGAGGCGATGACATTTCCTGTCGCTGAATGGACCAGTCAGAATTTCATCTGTGATTTCCTGCCGCGACGCGAACTCACAAGGATTGACGACACTACGAGGAGGTTGTGGATGAGTCAAACGATGCAACTCCATTGTCCCAAGAGTGCTTACTCGATAGTAGTGCGGTTGAAGCCGGCGGAGAACTGTCCATTGATGAAGATGCCTGTAGGGAAGTTGACGTTCCCTCTGAAAGCCTCGTAACTGAACTCGTAGCTGAAGGTGGTCGACGACATGTTACACGGAGTAGGTAACTTGCGCCCTTTGCAGGATCATAACTGTGTGGGGGGAGTCGACTATAAATGGCGGGGGCATCACGTCATGCGAATGCGGAACGGAGAGGAACATGGCCGCGTGACCATCGCCAATGGAGGCAGTGCCGAGCTTCTTTCAATATCTTCGCCCATTGTTCAGCTTCTCCTCACCTCACTTCCGCCTCAGTTGTCGGTGTGAGTACGTTATAAGAATGCTTCACAGCGGTTTTCATTAGATTGGTCCCCTTTTTCGATATTTTCAGCATCATTGAATGTAGTTCGGCAGCCTGAGTACATGCCGAATTTCTTTTATTATTGTCCAAAGGCAAAGGGGATAGCTATTTGATAACCCTGAGTTTTTCAGGATAACTCATATCAGGAATCATTTTATTTTCATTTAATAACATGAACCGCCATCAAATCTTGGAGTAAGGAACCATGGGGAACCCGCTGCAATTGTCAGTCGTCCTGTCCAAGAAGATCGGCTGTATAGATTCGTTCGGTAACGAGTTTGTTGAACGTGGCATCAACCAAAAAAAGTCATGATAGCAAAATTTCGGGTGCAGCAAAGTGACCGTTCGAGAGCCTCTGTCGCAAAGTCCAGAGTTCTCGCGCGTGGAAATTTTCAAATGCGAAATTCCGAACGCAAACGCACTCTAAAATTACAAGCACCACGACGATCGGATTGATCCTCAGGTTCCAGTGGGTTGGCATTATTAAGGGACTCACTCGGCTTTGCTCAGTTAAATGAGAGCTTGAGATAGGTTTTGGTCTCGAAAATCAGCTGAGCTTTTTACCGCTTCAATTGACACCTTTGCATGTTGTGCTGCTCAAAAGTGAGCCGAGATGCCGTACAGTATATATATTTGATGATGCTGTAATGCGTTCTATTTTTGGGCTTATCATGTATGCCTACAGTCCCATATATAGCTGTCTGCACAAAATCGCATACAAACACATGGATTTGTGGCGAACTCGAGAGAACAAGGCGCGCCAGTTTAGTTACAGCAAGTGGTCGGTTAATTCACAGAATTCCGCTCTCCTTCACCATCCCCATCCCCTCGGACAGAACACGCGCCACCAGCTGCTGCAAGTCTGTACAATTCGTACAAACACGTGACAACGCATAGGGGCTAAGAAAACAGAAGACCGGTTCACCGTTCACTGCAGCACACTCAGCACCGCGGCGGCGGCGTGGATACGACACTCTAACAGTATCATCATAGTAGGACAATCATTGTCAACTTGGTAGTGGGAGAGCAGCTGCCATGTGCGCGATCCAACTCTGATAATGGCTGGTGGGAGTGCTGGTGGGCCTTGGTCCACAACCGACGCCCCTGGAAGACTGAGCTCGCATACACTTCTAGGCTGCCCTAAGCCAGAGGATCATGTTACATAACCAGTGATGTGGTGATGACTCAGAAGGGTGGTAAGGATGGCCAACGTGAGCCCAAAGGTGAGGAGCGGATTTGCTTTATGTATACCAGTGTGAGAGGTCGCCGCTAAGAACAATCGCCCTTGTGATGGGGTCCTTTTCCCGAATGATCTGATGTGAAGTCGCTTTTTCAGGAACACAATTTGAGCATAGGTCATCATCAGTGTGTTCGGCATATGAAATGTGTTGAACCGACCGCATCAGACGAGATCGAATACAATATATTCAGGAAGCGTCAAGACCATGATAGCTTCACCATAGCTTCTGGATGCCGCGGCGGTGTGCTGAAAAATGTTTTGGTGTTATCATACTCCCGACAGCCTCTACTAGGCTCCCAATCCAACACCATCCCACCGTCATCGAGTGTCGACACTCAGACATAATTCGTGTCCGACAACCTCTAAACGAACCAGTTACGTGGTGAGACGTGGTGAGAGCTTAAACCAGCACTGGTCTTATCTCCATAGCGACCACAGCACTGTGGCGCGATCTTGTGTTTCACATCTTCAAAAATGCGGTACGGACCGTAGCCGGTGAACGCAAGGTTTCTCAACCATCGCCTAGAGCCCGGACAAATGTGGATGCTTGAGTCGACGAGAAGGGCGCCAATCCGAGTCGTGTCTTATGATTTGATGAGCGCTGAGACGCGGCGAAAATCAGGCACGCACTGGCCCGGGCGGCATCTGACTCGGAAGGCCGAATACGCACTTGCAACTTGGATTGAAAAGCAGCTATTGTTCCCGACAATGTTCCCCTCCGGTCGTTGATTTACTGTACAGTAATTGCACGCACGTCAGGGTTAATTACGTTATGGCATTGCCGGGCGGTGGACTGTAGCAGCCAGCGGCCCGGGGGCATCATGCCGGGTGCGTAAGGCCGCTGAGGCCCGGCTGTTGTCATCCATCATTCATGCTCACTACATGGACTCGCTTCAATATTGGGGATTCTTAGAGTACGTAGTTCACTGTCATATCCTATTCTCGGCTGCTAACCTGATGACAATTGCAGAAGTCAATCGTTCCCGATGAGTGTATGCCCTACCCCATCTTGAACGAGTCAGAACAACTATCTTGCTGTCAATCGTGATGACGTTAACGATGGAAACAACAACTCACTTTCTCTCGCCATAGCATCCATGTGTGGCTCCTACTGGCATTTAATGCTACTAATAAGCATGTGTTACGTCTACCACAATTCATAATAAATTGCAGTGCTCCTCATGGTACGCCCAATCACACCTGAAAATGATGCTTCCAACTCTGAGGTTTACCAGGACAACACAGCGCTAAGAGCTTGCGTTCCCATCATTGGCATATCACCACTGGCATGTGGTTATTTGATTTGCACCCAAAATGGCTTTTACCTCTTTATGTACCTCATGCCATGGGCGTGCCCGTTTCCATCAAGGTGTTCACGCAATCCATGGTTACTGCCCCTGGGCGCGTCTCAGATGAACGTAGTATATAGTCTCCACCCTTGTCTTGCAGGTCTGTTTTCTTCCAGGAACGTAGACCGTACTAATTGTACTCACTGGTTGAGCTTGCTATGTCCCCGGCGGACATTGACCTTGGCCCACAGGCTGGGGAATATATGTAAGCCGGCTTTGAGCTCCTATTCTCTCTTCCCTTGCTTCGTTCGTTCATTGGCTTGTATTTATCCTAGATATATCAACTCCATCATCACTCTCTCAGCTGCAGGTGAGCTTGCCACTCGTCGACCTCAGAGGCGAACTCAGTATACTTCCTCCTTGCCGGTTTTAAGTGATCTCGTGGTACGACTATGCTCTCACTTTACCCCGGGAAATCCAGTTCCTCTGGCCTCCACACAATAAACTAGGATGGTTCACACTGGCCTGCCTTCTCAATCGATATCTCCCTGTATTCGGACAGGTTCCGATTGTCATATCATATTTTGTCCCAGGAAGCCTTTCAGTGCGTTCCTCGTTCTGATTTAAAGTCACCTCCACCTGAGCTTGACTGAGGATAGTTGTAAGTCACACCAATGTGCATACTCCAACAACACGAATACTCACCAGATCGTAGCTGTCATGGTCTACATGAGTACCGCAAAATCTTTGTGATGGCCTTGCAGGTTCATGCTGGTCGTATGTCCTAATACGCTTCGCTCCTGTTTCACTGGCCCTGATTTTTCTACCCTACGGAGTCCTCTGCCTAATCCGCGTCTACGCGTTGTACGGCCGAAGTTCCCTCATCCTGGGACTTCTGCTCGCGATCGGCCTAGGGGGGGTTATCAATGCAACCGTATGTCCTTTTTCCCTCGATCCTCCAAGTGTGTGAATGCGTATCTCACCTTTTTTCGAAGTTATTACTGGCCACAGGCAATAGCTCCGGGAGGGAAGCAGGTGTAGTCGTAACCAGTATTCCTGGATGTACCCAGTACACCCCAGAGATAACGTACGTGGCCGAACCTGGATGATGGTTCCGTACCGGTATGACTTCTGTCGCCTTTGTATTAGGGGCCTATGTAAGTTTCTGGCTAACAGTCACTGCGGCTCGAATAACCCGATGGAACAGATGGTGCTGTAGCATGGACTGGCGCGCTCATTTTTGACATTGCGATATTCTCCCTCACTTTCTACAAGGCTTTTACAATTGGGAAGGGCATACCCCTACTAGATGTGATCGTCCGTGATGGTGCGTACAGCTGAGTAACCTATGCGCCGAGCCTCATCATCCATCTTAGGGGCCATATACTTCTCGTGCGATCCATTTGTTTGTCCGTCGACGAGATACTGACGATCACTGAAAGGGTGCTCTTCATCATGAATCTTTCAAACATTTTGATGCTTCGGGTGCGCCAATATTGCATCTACCAGCTTTCTGATATTCACTCGATGCCTTTCTTAGTTTTCCCCAGTTCGTGATCATGCGTTTATGGTGTTCGGGCTTCGTTTTCATACATCGTGTCCGCTAAACACAGCCTTTACTAAAGAACTCTACTGCAACCTTGACGAACGTGTCCGTCTTGATACTACCTCTAATAGTGCCATATCAGTGCTGATTTCCGATACACAGGCTCTCCACCATTCTTGTATCCCGTCTTGTGTTGAATCTTCGTGAACAAAACTCTGTTTATGTGGGTCCATCGACAGGTGGGGAAGCGGTAGGGAGGTTTCAGGCAGCTCCGGCGACTAACAGTGCGATGATGGCCCCTTGGGGTATCAGCTCTGTCCGGGCGGACAAGTCAACGTTAGGAATGGCCTAGAACAACGTCGTTGGCACGTCTTGTTAACTTCTCGCGCAAATGCAGATGGGTACGAGATGGGCCGGCTGCTCTTGTGTGGATAATGTAACGAGAGCACATTGACGGAAAGCACACAACAGAATGTTTCCAAGGAACGGTTGTTTAACCTCGGTGATTGGGGAGCGACAAAAGGCGAGACAACTTCTGAAAGAGAGACGATGTATGATAAATTATGTGACATCGCACCAGAGTACTGTAATATGTATCCATGATTAGAATCTTTCAAAATGTCGATTCATGTACGAACCGAAGAAGTACTCGGCTTTTCCATAGCTTTCCTTGCTCGGGCATGAAAAAAACGGTAGCCTGAAATCAGAGCCCAGAATCTCCGCCAGCCCTCTTACATCACGCTTTATACAATGAGCAGCCACCAGTTCGTCGCTGCCCAATGTGGAGGGGCAGCATAGTTCGTCAGTATGGCTTGTGCAGGGTTACACGGCGCGGCATCATTACTAGTGGGCTGCGAAGGACGCAGCGGCATTCACGGACGGCGGGTCGCTCAAGGAGGCGAGACTAATGGTGGACTGCTCGGGGGGACGCACGAAGCAGAAGTCATCGCCACCGTTGTTGTCGTACCACTCGCCGACGTTGGGCACGGTGGAGCGCACGGTAAAGAGGAGAGTGCGCGGCATAGTGCCTGCAGGGCTCCGCATGCGACCGGAGAGAGGATGTGAACGCAAACCGGTCCCGAGTGCGCCGTCGCTGGAGGGGGCGGGGCCGGGGCAGATGTTCTGCATGTGCGCCGCTGGGGTGGTCGTCCAGCCGTTGGTCGTGAATAGCGCAACACCCTTCTCGTAGACGATATAACGCCGATGTTGCGGGAGAAGAGGGGGCCACACAGTCATGGGGGAAATGAACTTCAGGTGGATGTTAGCTTTTGAAATGTAGCGTTTCGGATGTATACCATAAATGGACAAAACTTAGTCATCGATGCGGTGTTTCAAAATGTCTGCTGATGTAACACGATGTCTGCTTATGTAACGCGATTAACAACATTTAATGTTTAATGAAATGTTTAATGGTTACACACGTAATAAGTTATTTAATTTTTAATTTTCACAATTTGTGGCATTCCGTTTTGTGGTATGCTGATTTGTGGCTGGAACGCGTCCGGGACGCGTCCAGCGGAAGGAGGGACGCGCATCGCGTTTA
>QLOZ01012443.1:11823-23957 GCA_003314065.1 Lactarius sp. MG50 | reverse complement strand
ACCCTTAATACCGTCATTCGGTCATCTCGGCCTCAGACACATACACATGCCATGTCACTTGTCGTTATCGATAAACTAACCGAGTTCAAACGCTCTCTCCAGCAGGCACAAATCTACACCCCACCTTTGGACCACGCACCCGCCTCACATGACGATGTGACCCTCCTGTACGTAAAATACACACCTTCCTCTTCAACTCTCCTTTTTTTTGAGCGCCAAATGCAGTCGGTTTCTTCGGGCTCGAAAGTTTGACCCCGTCAAGGCACACAAGCAGTTTGCCGCAACTGAAGCCTGGAGGAGAAAGAACGACGTACTCAACCTCTATGCAGCATTTGACCCAGACGATCTCGAATCTGCAAAACGCTTCTATCCTCGTTGGACGGGACGACGCGATAAGGTGACCGACAATTTTTAGCACATCCATATGCTTCCTCACGTTTCGGAACAGAATGGAATACCCGTGTACGTATTCCGCCTCGCGTCCTTGGCTGGGCCACTCCAAAAGGAGCTCCACGCAGTCCCCGAGGACCGCCGCTATCAGCGCATGTGCGTCTCTTATCCCATGCCCCCAACCCTCATCGATCCATGGCTCTGACAGCGTCGCCTTGTGGGAGTTCATGTCTCGCTTTATCCTCCCATTCTGTTCCGCCCTCCCCCACCCCCCCACCTCCCCGGCAGTTCCGGATGCGCCCACCCCGTCGCCATCATCTCCACCATCACCGCCTCCTATCACGGCTACGATGTCTATCATCGACCTCGGTGGCGTCTCCCTTGGCACCATGTGGTCGCTCCGTCACCACCTCCAGCAAGCTTCCGAACTCGCGACCGCCCACTATCCCGAGACGGTTCACACCATCGCCGTTGTCAACGCCCCCGCATTCTTCCCCATCATCTGGAGCTGGATCAAGGTGCGCCATCCTGCTCCTCACCTGGCTCGTACACACCGAAGATAAATCTTCCCGGGGTCTGCCCTCCCTGGTCTTTTTAGGCTTGGTTCGATGAGGGCACGCGCAACAAGGTCCACGTCCTTGGCGCCGATCCCGGCCCTGCGCTCCTCCAGCTTATGGACGCTGATACGCTCCCGCAAGTCTACGGAGGCGCGCTTCCCTTCAACTTTGAAGATGACCCTGTCCTCGACGACCCGGCTCGCGAGCTTCTCGGCTCCGACAAGATTCCTCGTGGACCGGTCATCTTTGTCCACGGCAAGGTTGCCCGGCCCGCAGGCTTCATCGAACCACAACATGTGTAGAATGAGAACGTAGAAGCTGATCAACATATATAGAAGTAGAGACAATTGATGTTTGATAGAAGCATTTGATTTGTTCGTTCGTTTACACCAAATATTATTACTTCTACTAGCCTATCATAGCAACCTGGAACAACGGGAGCACCAAAAATGGAACAAGACTGTTGCACGAGAGAAACGAGAGGGATAATGATATGCACAAATGTAAAAACGACCGGTTTGCTGACTGAATAAGGGGGGGGGAAGGGGGGAATGTCCTGGTAGTGTACACACAACAAACTTCTTGCTCTAACCCCAGGATCGGAGCAGGATCTCTGAAAAGTTCACTCTCAGTCCGTCACGGGTGAGTTTTTTGTTTGCTTTTGTCATGCGATCATGCAAAGTCGTCCTCGGGCTCAGCGGTGACCCCGTCTTCGTTCCAAATTTCCAGGAACTGACACAATGATAACGTTGATGGTGAGAAACGGCAGGTGACCACGAGGGAGATAACGCGCACCGTGTCACGTTGCGCGGCCATATCGGCCGTGGTGAGCAATGGCCGCGTTGCAAATGGCAGACGCGCCCATGTGAGCGGCGTCGCCGCAGCCCCGGTACGACGAGTTGCAGGCCTGTCACCTAGCGCGTTCTTCTTGCCTATCACCCACTTGAGGCATTTCCTACGCCCCATGTCACGTAAGCCAAAAATCAGTCCAGGTTTGGCCACAGGCAGTACGTACTCTTCGGTGAGTCCGTAAAGGTTCTTCAAGTGTACCTTGAGGAGCATGATCAAGGCAACCAAGACGGAAGTGCGAAGCAGGGGCAGTTTCTCGAGTGTCTGCCAAGCTGGCGTCATCACCGCTGAGGCTGCGTATCCATGTGAGCAAACCAAAAACACAAGGTGGGTTACACGGCGAAGTCTACCTTGCTCAGCTGGGGCCGCCATCGCCGTGACATCTGTCATATACACATCCGTTCCAATCTCTCCGGTCGGCGCCCGCTGCGGGGCACTCGGGGCTTGCAGCTGCGCCCGAAGATGTCCAGGAGACAAAGCCTCGACGCACTGCATGCCGGCTGTCGAGAGCACATTCGTGAGGCTCTTGATGACCAGAAGTACATCCTCCTGAGTCTTGTAATCGAACGTGGCAAAGTTCTCTGCCATGTACCGCGCAAAGTCAATGTCCTCCTGTGCCGCAACCAGCGATGTGCCCACGTCAAACGCACGCACAAGAGCCTTGAGGAAGTCCAGTTTCGGCGCGCGCTTCTCACGTACCAGAGCGAACCAGCGATGCAACAACGCCGCGCCCCCGCGCGCACCTTGGACGCCACCAGAACCGCCACGCCCCTGCGAGAGCTTGGTTTGGTACGAGAAGGACGCACGTGCGCTTATAATGTACCGCGAGTTGAGCAGTGAAGCGTGCTTGCTGTGTAACACAGAATGGAGTGCACTCGCGCGGGCGCTCAGCGCCGAATTTGGACTTGTCTCCAAGGCGACGATGACAGGGAAAGACTGAAGTGGATGTGCCAGACCTTGCTTGATCGTGAAGCTCAGTATGTCAACGGCGGCGCCCTGAGTCTGCGGGTGTTGTGACAATGCTGCATCTAAGATCGGGTCCATGTAGCGCTGCACGATAGCAGAACTGACACTGGTCCGCGCTTTTAGTGTGACATGTTTTCTTATATATATCATCACGCTTACCCGGAGTCAGCGAACCCATCAGTATTACCGACAAGCTCTTCCATGTTAACCTCCGTTGAGGCTTGCTTGCCTTTCATGTTCGCCTTGCCTTTTTCTTTCTGGGAATGCTTGGCGGCCTCTGATACAAGAAACTCTTGCATAATTTTCAGCAGACGTGCGCGGCCCTCCTCTTCCTGAGATGCGAACGTAGCATCCATAATCATCGCAGATGACTCTAACGTCATCAGCGTAGGTTGGGCGCGGAAGAGAAAACCTAATATGACTTGAGTTGGAAGCGGGATTGAAACAACCGAGACCCGTACCGAGACACTGCAGGGTGCGGCCGCGGAGTCCTGCTTCGGAATGCTGTCGGTACAGGCTCAGAAGATTGTTATAGACGTGCTCAATGATGGAACCCTGGAAATGCTCAGCAGCGTGTGGCTATCAGGAACGGACAGGCCTACCTTCGAGACCACGTCAAGGTCGGCCGAGAGATCTAGGGCAAATCAGACATCTCATAAATCGATGATCGTCTGTTTGTAAGCACGTACCAGAGTGCTCAATTCGCAGACGATCAAAATTACAGTGCTCAACGAGAAGCGAGATGATGAAGATCAGAATGGAAAGCGCGCGCAGGTCGGCAGGGGTCGTCTGCTTTTTTTGCGCCGCAGATTGCAGACGAGCTAAGGAGAGATGACTATGGAGCATTGGAACACTGGATTATACATACCGTTACAAGACTTCAGGAGGCCGACGAGGCGAATAAAGTCATGCGTGAGGTGCTGGACAACAGCACATAGACACGCGACCGTCTCTTGCAATGCCTAAACCTCTGGCGTGATTCACTGCACTAGTAGACCATTTCAATCTCCTACCTGAACGCCACCCGCTGTCGATGGTTTCAAGATCATGGGTTGCAGCGCTAGCTGTAGCTCGTTGCCAAACTTGACAGCGGTCTTGGGCATATGTGGAATGGATACTCGGAAGATTTTGAGCAGATAGTCGGATGTCACTTGCTCCTCAGGCTTCAAGAGTGAATGAAGGGAGAGCGTCATCGACGAAGAGCAACTTACAGTTGTGGCGTTCTTGAGATACGGCAACAGCGTAGACGCGTTGGGGCCGGAAAGAATTGCCGGATACGCTGAACTGAACATGTAAATGGTTCGAATGCAATTGATGACCGTCTACATCAAACCGTTCAGAGGCACGATGTGGCTAGGAAATGATGAGGATTCTCTCACAAAATCCGGGAGCTCAGAAGCGTCCACAAGACCATCAATTAAAGCCTCGCAAATTTCGCTGTAACGCGTGTGGAGTTGACTTGCCTCGGCATCCTCCCTCGATGCCATAATTTTATGAAGTACGTCCTCCAGAGGAGACTGTCTGTCCCTGAAGTTCGCCGCCACGCCCATGATAACGGACACCTTGTTCAGGAGCTGTGCCTTATTGCCCAGTTCTGAACTCTGCACCCCATTTCGTAGCTTATGCAACGCTGGCTGCGTCACGGTGCTCGGAAACCACAGCTCCTCAAGAGTCTTTATCGACAAGTCTTTGACGGTGTCATCCTCGTCGAACATCCTCAGCACAAGTTTTGTGCAAATGTCAGTGCGGCGCTTGATATCATCAGTAACACCATAAAAGGCCCTGAGGAGCTTGATCACGCGCTTGCGGACACCCAGGCCAGTGTCCTACGACTATTCAGATAACTTTGCGTTGGAGACACGATTCCACATACAGCGATGCGATCAGCGATCTTTTGATAGTAGTCGCTTGCAACCTCGGGGGATTCGATCAAATATTTGCCGATGAGCTCCACGGCAGCGTCGCGAACCGCAGGCGAGCTATCAAGAAGGTGACTCTCGATCCCCCGACGGACGTTCGCCTATCGACCACAATTCACATGTGTAACAGGTGATGGGACGAGGAGGGACGCACAGCTGCCAAGATCGTTGGATCACTTGTGACAATTTGACCTAACGCTCGCAACGCCTTCGTGCGGACAAAGACGGGCGGGGCGTCCAGAGCAAGCAGCGTCACATTGAGAATTGGTTGGTAAGAATTCCTCAGGTCTTGAGCTATGCCTATCTGCTCTGCGAGTCGATCGATACGCACAACCTCTTCGGGAGATCTATGTGAATATTTGATGAGTACGGTCGATGCTTCCGGGAGCGCACCCACCCTATATCGAATACTTCCGTGGCACCTTCCTTCCATACATCTCGTAGGGCTAGCTTGACCTTGCGTGCGAACGGGAACAGAGATGGTTGCTTTTCCTCGGGATCATCATCATAGCGAAGCGAGGCATCACAGTGCCTGAGGGCAATAGCAAGCTCTTGGCCCCAGGTTACGGCTGTAAGTTCGCGTGCGCTCTAGGCCAATTTTAAGTGTTTATCAAATCGGGACAGCCTCGTACACTTACTTCATAGGCCTGGTCTTGTGCGGACCGCTTTGCCAGGTGCGTCACCAGGTCTTGGTGTGCAGCTGCTAGTCGTTCCAGATGTTTGATGCTCGCACGAGACAGGACCTACACAGAATAAGAATACAAAACGAACGCAGCGACGGAGGATGCACTTCATCAAGAGGTTTCAAGCCGACAAACCCGTCACCATCAACACCCTGCGTGGCCTTCAACATACTCGAACGTATTCGGGCGGCGATAACGCCGAGATGGTCCAGTGCTATGGTTTTCGCGGCATTATTGTCAGTCTGGCTCGACGACTTCACGTCATCAAGTGACGAGACCTGGTCGAGATACAAGTACATAAATATTCAGGCACCACTATGAACGAAATGCCCACCATAAACTTGCATATGATACCCAGCAGAAGACTCGCAGCTGGCCACTCGGGCCAGAACAGGACAACAAGAAGATCAGAGACGAGGTTGTCAAAAATTGCCCGGTACTCAGCCTCGTTCGAATTCTTCGTCGCTTTCGCCTTGCCAGATCTTTGAGTGAGAAACAGGACGATTGTCTTGGCAGCTTTTGTTGCAGATTCAAGACCGGACATGTAAAGCTGGATTTCCTGATGTAACAATCATGCGTTATGTGGTTTATGATATTTAGGGGGGAAAAGTACCTCGTTGTCCTTCTCGTCCAGAAAAGATCCTGGTGTCTTCTCTGACGGTGTCTCTGCTATGCTTTCCTGTCTCCGCATGGCAAGTGCCTGTTGTCGGGCCTTGGCGAGCCGCTTTGCCTGGAGTCTCACGGCATGCGCAGAGGTCTGAACAAGTTGTAGAAGCAATGCAGAAACGGTACGTATTGACCTCCCGTCCCGAAGTCTGAAATCAGTTGTAAGAAGACGCAACTCCGGACTGTCATCGTTCGTACCGAAACTGGCCGGCCTTTTGCTTGGTATCAGAAAGCTTGATCAAGGAGCTGAGGATCTCCTCGATAATCCATGAGCGTTGATCCTCATGATTCGCGAATATCTGTAGGAGAACCTCGAAATTATGCGAGAAATGTCGACAGAACTGAGGTAACTTACACTCCTGATAAGTGATAGCGCCTCCAGTCTGAGGCCGCGCATTGCGGTCTGACCGAGCGTGTTCACTACGAAGCTCTCTTTCTTGCCCTTACTATCGCTTGCTCCAGACTCTGCCACGAAAAACGGGCCGATCGCGATGTATACACCCTGAATGATGATCGAGTCCGACATCGCGACCGTGTCCGCGCAGACCAGGTTGCTAATCCTCGGTAACACAGAAGCCAGAACCTGAAACACTTCCGCAATTTGCGCCCGGTGGGTCTTTCCATACTTAGACACGTGCTGCAGTAGCGCGGAAGTGTCTGAGCTCTCAACGAAAGGGTACACAATTCGTTCAAGTTGATTTTTAACAGACCCAAGGCAAGCCGTGATGAGTTCCTCGGAATAGACCTGCTTTGGCAAACGGTCTGCACCAAGCAAGGCGATGCAACAATCCGCAGCGAGGATACTATCACGAGCGAGTTCAAGAACGTGTGCGAGCGTATCAAGGTCTGCGTCAGTTACTGAGATAAGTTCAACGGTGTCTGCACCCGCATCTGGTTGTGGTTCGTCGCCTCCGGCTGGGGAACGAGACCGCGATCGCCGATCAGATGCGGGCTTTTTCGATACTTTACTCTTCTTGCTAGGGGAAGCAGACGCGCGCACCTCGGGCACTCTATCGGCTTTAAACGGGTCAAGGTCCTCGCCAGTGCGGACGCTCCGCTCGAGCATCTTCAGAATCCGGGAAAGAGTTGTGGTTTCGACGTCCGCGATGCTGCAAGGACCTGAAGTACGTGGAGGGAGCTTGGACGCCGTTGAAGAACGGAGACGCTTTACAGGACGGGCGACCTGAGAAATGAGCTTGGATAGCTTGCGAATCAGATTCGGGTGTAGCTGCGGCCGGGACGGCTCGGTAGTAAGGGGGGAAAAGAATTCAGCAGGAAGACATTCTTGGTCCGCATCTGCGGGAAGAGAGTCCTCTGCTTCGAAAATGTCTTCAAGCAGAGTAATTAACTTTTCTAGGGGTGCTATAGGCAACGTCGTTAGTCGGACAGACGCCAGGGTGCACGAGGCGTAGTATTACCTCGGTCATCTCGGTCTCCAGTGCGCTTGGCGGAGGACCTCCCAGCCTCGGTCATATTGAGGCTTGTCTTCCTTGGCTGATGGTGATAGTCCTCTTCGGGCCCAAAACCTCCGAGGTCATCGTCCTCAATCTTTTCCGCCTTGGGCTTGCTCCCGTGTGACACCAACGGCGCTTTTGCCTTCACCTTCTTAGAAGATTGAGAAGAATGCTGCATTAATGTAAACTTAGGCACTAGAGGAATTTCGACGTATGCTCGCATTTTGGGCTTGTGGACGGGGATGGGTCGAGATGACGAAGTGGGTTGTGACGAGAGAGGCGTTCCTTGAGTAGAGTGAGAACCCTGGGACGACGAAGCAGGTGTGGTTGGTGGACCGGAGGGGGACGAAGAAGACGGAGTTCTATGTAGTGCCTGCACTCGTTTCACCGATGGGGACTGGAGCAGTTCTATTGATTTGCGCTTCTGCGGTGTGACAGACTGGCTCGGTGGAAGCTCGAGTGGGTCGGGACTGGAATATCGTGGGATGCTGAAGCTCCTGTCACGTCGCGAAGGGGTGGGCGGGTTGGTGTACTTGGCTGCCTGAGCACGCTCGAGCTCGCGACTGGACTTATCCAGAAGGGTATTGAAGAAAGGTGTGGACTCCTGTTGTGGGCATTGCTTCTTTTGAGGAATCGCACGCTCATCAAGTGCGAAGGCGAGTGAAGAAGAAGAGGAATGTATGCCCGGGAGAGGAGCTGTCGGATAGGAGAAGGAGGGTGCAGTGTGCTGAAAGACGGACTGTGCGAGCGGATTGGTGGGATAGGTATTGTAAGGCGCATGTTGTATATGGTGTTGATAATCTGGATACTGGCTAGATGATATGGGCGCATATAGTCACCTATCAAAAACGAAGAGGGAGTTACGTGCCTGTTAGACTGCCCCCCGAGATACCTGGACGTGTCATTTGCGACGCCTGTCCAGTAACTAGAATTGCCTTCTGGATGTCGAAAGGATTGTAGACGATTCGACTGGGTTGCATATTCTGTGTATGGGGGAGGATTTGGTGAAGGGTAGTGATAGCCATTCGTGGTGTAGTAGTGAGGCTGTGTATATGATACCGTGTGCGCGCCCATAGATAGGTGGGAAAGATGACGGGCCACTAAAGAAGAGATAGTGAGTTGTTGTGCGGAGACTGGGGCTGGAGTGCTCACCGTGTGTAGTTGGGGCGGGAGACGTGAAAGAGTAGACTCCGGGCAGTGGGTGAGCATCGTGAATGCTAGCCGGGGCTCGAGTAGATGGAATTGAAGCTGGATCTTGTATAGGGTAGGCATGGTCATTTGTATTCGAGCTCTTCAGGCTGTACCATTGATTGGGATCCTGCATCTTGTGCCGATCGTTGGCCGTCGAGGGCAAGCTACAGGCCCGCCTCGGCTCGGAAGCACTGCACTGACACGAGTCGACAGTCAAGGCGCCCGCTTACAAATTACTTGTCACACGTCACGCAATCTGGGCGTGACTGATTTGCCACTAGCTGAACTGGTTCGGGGTACTGTATGCCAGCTGTTGAAAAAAAAAACAAAAAAACTCATTGGTATGGCCCCGGTTTATTATTTCTATGAAATTGCAATGGGTATAGGATGAAAGATATTCAAATAAATATTTTAAATGTGATAAAGGTCCATGAAGTGTATTAGCAGCCCAATTTGGCAACTCAGGCAACGAACCTAATTCGCCATTGCGTTTCACCTCGTACGACAGACAACATCGTTGGCCTCAAGGACCTCAAGGTGAGTCACCATTATGTTTCTGTCGTTGATAGTTTCGTTCTCTTTGGATATGGAGAGAACATTTTGGCAACTACAGTGATGTTAGGGGGTGGATGGGATGGGGAGTGGATGGATTGCAACGAAAGCGCCGAGATGGACTGTTGGATCAAATGCCTACTGCGGTGTATTTCTGCTCACTAGCAGGGCCCGAACCCCGTTTTTACTGAACGGGGGTTGTGAACAGCTTCAGCAACTCGGATTCTGTTGGGTGCCGCATCCTGCCAGCTAACCTCCTCTCTGTAGAACTTCCAGATTGACCTCAAAATGGCCACCACAAAGAGCACGAAGAGTAAGGCTGCCGCCCCAAAATGTACGTTACGCTACTGTTCGTATTGCATAGTGGGATGCTGAATAGTGGATGGACAGCCACGAAGCCAGAGGCAAAGGCCAAGGTGGCAAAGAAAGCAGCGCTCCAGGGCGTGCACTCACACTCTTCCCGCAAGACACGCACGAGCGTGTCATTCCATCGACCAAAGACGTTGCGCCTACGACGGGAGGGTAAATATCCGCGCAAGAGTATCCCTCATGCTCCCCGCATGGATCAATACCGCACCATTGTTTCGTGGGTAATCCCTGGCGGGCTTCTCTTTCACCGACCGTACTTGGTTACTGAGCATCACCGATGGTTACCAGGCCTCTAAACACTGAGTCAGCAATGAAGAAAATCGAGGAACACAACACGCTTGTGTTCCTTGTTGACATCAAGGCGAACAAGCGTCAGATCAAGGATGCCGTGAAGAAGTTGTGGGATGTGCAAGCGGCCAAAGTGAATACATTGATCCGGTGAGCGCATTGTGAATTAGATTGAAACGAGGTGCTGAAGGAGTGACACTAATGTGTATACAGACCGGATGGAAAAAAGAAAGCATACGTGCGGTTGACACCGGACCACGACGCGCTTGACGTTGCGAACAAGGTGCGTACGGGCTGCTAGTTGTAGTCGTCACTATACATTCCCCGACTGATGTGGCGTGGTCGTAGATTGGATTTATCTAACATGAGAATCGACGTTGTTCGGACGGTGTTGTTGATGTTGTGCACACCAAACGTTTCTGTACCGTACGCGTGTTGAACTACAGTATGAGTCATGATCCGTGATGCATGATGATCACAGTAAAAGCACTGATTGATGAATGATGTGAGACGCGGTCGCCTAAGTTATGGCACTGCCAGGCTTAGGCGGCAAATTAAATTTAATAAAATATAAAAAAATAAGTTAACCGTGGTCGCGTGGGTCCTTTCTTGATGGGTGGTTGCCTTGTCCGCTGTCTCCATCCCTCCCGATCCCGAGCCGAGCTGCTTCTTTCTCTTTCACTCACCCTTCCTTGCACTTTTGGTGCACTCACGCTCATTTGAACACCTCTCCACTCATACGCTGCTTTCCATTTGGTCTGCATATGTCTTTCCACTATAAATTTTCCTTTTTCCTTCTTCTCTTTTTCATCTTATTCTTTTCTGTCGATGCTGCTCATGGTCGTCCCCCACTCCATCGTCGCTCTCATAGCTTCGGGAGGAGGGGTCACCATCGACGTGACCTTACCGGCATCCTGGGGGATGTAAATAGTCTTGCGGGTGGTCTTGTGGGTCAGTACATCCAGGTTGTTTCTTTCCTTGATTTTTTTTTTCCTAATCAAAACTTTCAAACCAGGTCCTGGTGGCACCTCAATAAACCCTCCGAGCAATGCATCCCCCTCTACGATTCCGACATCTGACACTCCCCCTTCCATGACTAGCTCACCCGCGACGACTACTCCCGCGCCGTCTGGTCCACCACCGTCCACAAGTGACCCGCCATCAACAAGTAGTCCAGCCTCTTCTCCGCCATCTTCTAACCCCGCTCCTTCCACAAGCCCGCCTCCGACGAGTAGTCCTCAGTCCTCCCCACCTCTCTCGTCCTCATCCACCCCACCTCTCTTGTCCTCATTACCTCTCTTGTCCTCATCCACCCCACCTCTCTTGTCCTCATCCACCCCACCTCCCTCGTCTTTATCCACTCCACCTCCCTCGTCTTTATCCACCCCACCTCCCTCGTCTTTATCCACTCCACCTCCTTCGTCTTTATCCACTCCACCTCCTTCGTCTTTATCTACTCCACCTCCCTCGTCTTTATCTACTCCACCTCCCTCGTCTTTATCCACCCCACTTCCCTCGTCCTCATCCACCCCTGCGTCGTCGAGTGCTGACTGTCCTCAAGGCTTTGACCTCCTCGGCAATTGCCTATTGCATCTTGCCTTGTCTCTACCCACCACTAGCCCGACTACTTCCACGACTTCCGCACCACCTACCTCTGCACCCTCCTCTCTTCAGACGTCCGATGCTCCTCCGACGACATCGTCCCTCCCACCGTCGACGTCTCCGTCGTCGCAGCTCCCGTCTCCAACCTGTTTGCTTGGCCTGGACGCGGATGGTAATTGTTTGATTCCTGCATTATTGGGCCAGTCATCCTCCCCTGCCAGCTCGCCCTCGACTACATCCCAACCTCAGTCCACTACTTCTAACTCACCGCCTGCTGATCTTTCGTCGGCGTCCACCCCTGCTCCATCGTCTGCCACACCTGTTGATCCTTGCGGAACCGTAGGCCGGCACCTCGGCCTCTGCGTAGACACGCCACAATCCCTTACCAGCGCCAGCTCCTCCACACCCTCCTCCGATGCAATACCTCCCGCAACCTCGGCGCCAACACAGCCAGCACCGACATCGTCTCAACCTATTGATCCTTGCGACTCTTCTGGCATCGCTCTTGGCTTATGTCAATTGACTTCTTCGGTGCTATCAGGCTCAATAGAAGGATTTCAATCGCAGTCTGCATCTACGTCACCGTCGTCAGCATCGAGCACCCCCTCCCTCTTTATAGCCCCAGACTCTAGTGCCTCGGCACCTGCA
>QLOZ01012443.1:0-11522 GCA_003314065.1 Lactarius sp. MG50 | reverse complement strand
ACCGTCTACCTTCGTGATGCCAAGTTCTAGCCTCCCGAACCCTGTGCCGTCTAGCACCCCCCTCCTCTTTAACCCCTCCTTCCCCACAGCCCCAGACTCTAGTGCCTCGGCATCTGCACCGTCTACCTTCGCAGTGCCAAGTACTAGCCTCTCAGACCCTGTTTCGTTTAGCCTCCCAGGCCCTGTGTCGTCTGTCCTCCCAAGCCCCGTGTCGTTTAGCCTCCCAGACCCTGTGTCGTTCAGCCTCCCAGACCCTGTGTCGTTCAGCCTCCCAGACCCCGTGTCGTCTAGCCCTCTCCCCCTTCCTATAGCCCCAAGCTCTAGTGCCTCTGCCCCTCCCATAGAGCCATGCGGACCCCATGGGGTCGCCCTTGGTTTGTGTCATTCCGCTGCCAGCCCTGCGGTGCCAAGTACTAGCCCCCCAGACTTTGTGCCGTCTAGCCTCCCCCCCCTCCCGGCCCCAAGCTCTAGCGCCCCGGTACCTGCGCCGTCTACTACCGCTCCCACAAAGCCATGCGGACCACTTGAGATCGCTCTTGGCTCGTGTAGCTCTCCCTCCCGTCCTGATGCACCAAGTTCTACCACCCCAGGCCCACCACCAAATACTGGGTTGCCTGCCACGGGTTCGGATTATCAGGGTGGCACTTCATCGATTCCTGGTAGTCAGGGCCAGCCTAGTGTTTCTACCCCTGGGTCAAGTTCGGGCTCCCCACCCACGTGAGTTCCTATCAACATTCCTGTCTCGATTAACATCCTAAATACCATATATTGCAACAGCCAGACCTCTCCCCCCGTCATATCCTTCCCCTCGGGTACTCCTGGTCCGGTTTCTGGGACGGCCGGCCTTCCCTCGCCGTCCGTGGCTTCATCCCCTCCGTCGTTCACGCCGCCCCCGCAGACCCAATTCTCTTACGTCACACAGACTTCCCTATTGGCCGTGTCTGTCTCGAGCTCCTCGGTTCCGCTCGCACTGAATGACCCTGACGCTGCTCCAACGACATTGTCCCTCAGTGCACCTTCCAACTCCTTTGCAGGTCCAGCATCAGAGGCCCCTCTCCCGTCGAACCTTCCTGCACGTATATATCCCCCGACCACAATCGATCCTGATAGTTTGTCTGGGTTTTCCCTTGTCAGCATCTTATTTGACTCCAGCCTTCCTTGGCTCTTCGTCTCGCAAAATACCCAATCCCAAGGACAATTATTTCTCTGGCTTCCATCCATCATTCAGGCAGCGCTCGGCCTTCCCTCGACTGATGTCAAGACGTTCGCACTGCAGGCATTTGTGCCTGCCTCATATCACAGTATCCAAGATGTTGGTCAGCTGCTTACACTGTACCTTTTGTATATCCCAACGGAACAGGTGCCTACACTGGCAAATCAGATCAAGGCGCAACAATCGTCTTTCTACCTTCTCGCCGAGCCATTTAAGAGCCTCGCGGCGCACGTCGATGCTGCGTTTGCTATCACCTCGGTGCAAGATCCCAATGCGATACCCGGGACCTCGAAAGCTCTCACTTCCCACGGGAACAAATCACGGACGGATGCGATCATTGGTATCGTCAGCGCACTCGGTGGCCTCACCGTCATCATACTTGGGGTGCTCGTCTTCCGTAGTGTTAAGCGCAGCCGCGAGTTGCGTCACAGAAGGTTGTCTGACCCCAGCATGCCGAATGATCCATACCCGGACCGCACTGGCCGCGACTTTGACCAGGACAGTATCGGTGGGCAGCGCAGGCGGAGTTTCTACTTTGCGGAGGACAGTTTACGAGGACAGCAGCAGCCGGCGATGCCAGCGGCACAAGTGCAGACACAGTCCTCCTTGCACCCAGGATCGCAAACCGAGTACAGTTATCGTACCAGCCCCGAAACCATGCGCGAGCGCAGAGTCCCAGTGGTTCCTGGTGCCATCTCCGCACCGATTCTGACACAGAGCAGTCTCAATTGGTGAACGGATGGCGATATGATCATAGGTTGGGATGCTTTCGCAGGATGATGAACGGACGTGGCCATCGCGAGCCTCTAGGGCGAATGATAGATGGAGACCCTACTCATCGTTGCAAAAAAGATACCCAGTCTGAGTCATCAATTCTTCACTTTCCCTTTCCCGCATCTTTTTATTTGGGTGACTCGCCGCTATGACGCTTCACACCTACATATATTTATCGACATAGTTTTTTCTTCCTCTTCCTGCGCTATCGGAATTCGAAGTGT
The DNA here is from genome assembly GCA_003314065.1 of Lactarius sp. MG50. Lineage (NCBI taxonomy): Eukaryota > Fungi > Basidiomycota > Agaricomycetes > Russulales > Russulaceae > Lactarius > Lactarius sp. MG50. Next base: position 9,311 of record QLOZ01012443.1, on the reverse strand, counting down.
TGTCGTTTAGAGTTCCGTTGTACCGCCGGACATGTGCGCTTCCCTTGTCCACGCACATCGTGGTGGTTTATTCATATTATTCAGTGCTGTTACTTTGGAACTAATTTAGCTAAGACCCGGTTGGGCTTGCGCGCGCGTTTGAGTGCGTCAAACAAAACGCAGATTTATGTCTCAGAGTAGTTTTGAACAAAGAGCGCTACATACGTTGCATCAATAACAATTTGCTTAATCATGATTCTTGCGAGCAGCGTGAGAGACGAAAGGCAACATCAGATGGTTAGAGCCAAAAAGGAAACAAACTTGAATGTCAAGAATACAGTACTGTAGCATCTTGAGCCACGAAGCCCATGCCACGCGTGGGCAGCACAGCAGTGTGAAACGCGTAAAAAGCGCACAAACAGCAAAAGCCCCTCAGAAATAATACACGTAAGCGCTCCCCCTCGCATCGTTCTGAATTATCCAGGACGAGTACCTTGGAAGGTGTTTATCATTCATGCGCGGCGGGATGTAGCAAACCCAGCCAAAAGAGAAGCTGCGATGTCCCAGTCGAGATGGACGCTCAAATCCACAAGCTCGCAAAGAGAATCATTTCTTTCCACTTCGAAACCTACAGTAGTACTTCACCCTGATTCATGACCGGGAATCTCGGGGTGCGTGCCAGTGCGCGCGTGAGCGGCCAAGGTCACTTTTCGATGCGTTGCGGTAGCTGGCCGAGTCCTCTCGTGCGACAACTGTGAAAGCTGAATAACTCCAACGACAACAGGCCTTGATTCGAGATCGGAGTCTGTCAGACGCCACCGCACATACGTGCTCCCCGGGCCACAGAAGGCACGCCGGGGCTCAATTGCTCACTCAGTCGAAAAGGAGAGGTGCCACATGTTGTACTGGACATTGGACCCTTCAGGGTCCTAGTACACATCCTGCTGGTAATCCTGTTCCCGTCAGGTACCGCAATTATTTTTAATTGCAATTGCAAGGGCGCGCGTGGTTGACAGTAACAACACAGCAGTTGCGCCGAAGAATTCGATTGATCGTGTCAAGTTCGATGTGGCAAGTGACTCCTGGAATTTGTAACATCTTGCAGTGCAACATACAACAGAATATTGGTGGTGTCGGCGTCAAGAGTACAACTGATGCGATGTCGTTCAGATGGCTCGCCGCCGCTTCATCTCCGCGCCGGAAATCCCAAATCGCCGGCCGCCACGCTCTCCAGAATTGGAGAAGGTCATGAAAGAGGTAAAAGCGTCCGGATCTCATCATCACCTTCTGGAATAAAAGGTGCAGGCGTAAGCGCCTGGCTTTTTATTTTGTCCAATTTGGGATTGTAGCCTCCTGCAAGCGGAGTACTGGATTAGTTCGCGGCCAAGGCCAAGTGTTTTCTATTCACCAGCATGTCCATACCCTCTACAGGCATGCAGACAGTCAGTGGCCAGTGATGGTTTGATCTGACTGATTCCCGCGGCTGTGGCCGGCCATGTGTGTAGGCACCCCGCTGGACGGCGCTGGTAATCAAATTACTGCGTATTGTCATGGACCGCGGCAGGACCGCCAGTTACCAAGAACAGCTGAGTGGGTGCCGTCATCCCCCGGACCCCCGGAGGATCCGTGTGACACTCCTCACTTCATCTGGATCTCGTTCCCGACCTGTATAAATATCTAAAGCTTTTCTGCCTGAAAATGACACCCCATCATTTACAACAAACATACTCCCTATACGTTCTGCTATGACTCTGCACGATGATGTCGATTCGGCCATCAATAGGCTTCAAACAGCTGCGAGATTTATAACTGACTCCGATGCCCCGCTGGATACCCACGGCGCACATCCAGGCCCATCCTTGCTGGACCGGTCCCTTGACGACATCAGGGATGCTATCGATGCAGGCCCGCCCTTAACGCCTCTCGATCTCGTGAGTCCTTGCTTATCTTGCACTTGCACATCACGTACAGCTCATCTCCTCTACAATAGCCTGCGTATGTGAACGGTCTAATGAGCAAATTCGGTGGTACTGTCGATGATCGTCTGTTTCTCGTATGTTTTCCATCAGTCGACAAAAGCATCTCCCGTGACTAATTCACCATCCCAGCTCGAGAAAATCTTGACCTTGATGGCTTGGCTGGGCAAGGATTCAGAGTTTGGCTTGCGGTTGCAGCAGCTTGTTATTGGCATACGTGAGCATGTTCCTTCAGATGGTAAAATGATTGTTTCACAACTGTTTCATTTAGTGTACAAGGACCTACCGCATCCTCCCAGCGGATATCTTGCCCTTCCCGACACGAACCAACCCTTAGCTACTAATTGGATGACCTCTGTCAATTACCCATATCGCTCCGCTGATGGTTCGAACTATAATCCACTCAAGCCTTTCCTAGGAATGGCAGGTTTACCTTATGCTCGGACTGTTTCTTCCAAGCATTGCCTGTCTCCCGCTGCGTTGCCACCTGCGGAACTCGTTTTCGACACCCTACTCAAACGAGACGAGTTTGTTCCCCACCCTGGTGGAATATCTTCGTTGTTCTTCGCTTTTGCAGACATCATCATTCACAACATCTTCCACACTGACGAAAGGGACTGGACGAAAAATAAAACGAACAGTTATTTGGACCTTAGCCCACTCTACGGTACCTCCCAAGAAGCGGTCAATCGCGTGCGCAAACATGATGGTACCGGGAAACTGCATAACGATGTTTTTGCGGACGCCCGTTTGATCTTCATGCCACCCGCTGTGTGTGCGCTTCTAGTCCTTTTTAGCCGCAACCACAACGTAAGCTCGCCCATTTCCTTTGACGCGCTCTTTCCTCACTGTCTTCAAAAAGTATGTGGCAGAGAAGATTCTTTCTATCAACGAACGTGGGACCTTCAAGAAACTACCAATCAGCGATTACGATGCCCGTGAACGTCAGGATGAGGAGATATTTCAACGTGCTCGCTTGGTGAACACGGGCTACTTCGTGCAAATCATCTTGCGCGACTATGTTGGCGCCATCCTCGGTCTCGTGCGCGACGGTTCTCCGTGGCGTCTCGACCCCTTAATGGTGAGTTGGGCCGAGGACTTGATAGTGTGTTAGCTGATAGGTGTGTCATAGGATATGCGTGATCTTAGTCACGAGGTTTCCCCTCGCGGCGAGGGCAACGCCGTGTCCATCGAATTCAATTTGCTATATCGCTGGCACGCAGCCGTTTCCGACCATGATAGGCAATGGACCGAGGAACTTTTTGATAACTTATTGCCTGGCGTCGATATGAAGACGGTAAGATACTGTCTGGGGTCTCCATGTAGTATGATGACTTACAGTTTGACAGATCTCCTTGGAGGATTTCAAGTTGAAGGCAATGCGCCTGAATCCTGGTCCGGATGTCCAACGATGGGAGTTTGGCGGGTCCGTGGTGTCGTTCATGCACTAAAAAGGAGATACTTACCTCGTAGTTTCATAGCATCAAGCGAGGTGATTCCGGGCGCTTCGATGATGCAGAACTAGCGCGCATTCTTCAGGATGCAACCGCGGCGTCCGCGAGCGCTTTCAAGGCGCGCGGAACACCCGAGATCTTGCGGGTAGTCGAACTGTTGGGTATCGAACAAGCTCGGTCATGGGGTACTTGCACGGTGAGGATGCTGCAGTTGTGTTTTACTGGGGCCTCATCCTAGTGCTTTAGTTGAACGAATTCCGCAAGTTTATGGGGTTGAAGCGTAAGCTTTTCGAGTCGCGTTGCGCTCTTTCGAGACCCAACTCATGATCATTGTTAGCGTACGGGTCTTTCCCCGAGTGGAATAAGAACAAAGAAGTTGCCGTGAGTCCACCCTTTTTTCCCATTGCGTTGGTCCCTACATTTCTGACCCCCCCCCCTTCTCAAGGCTGCCGCTGAGGCTCTTTATCATGACATCGATAACTTGGAGCTGTATGTTGGCATGCAAGCGGAGGAGGCAAAGGTCCCCATGCCCGGTGCTGGACTGTGTCCAGGATACACTATTTCGCGTGCTATTCTCGCCGATGCTGTCGCCCTGACCCGGGGGGATCGTTTCCTCACGGTAGACTTTACGCGTATGCGGCTTTCATTTCGTCTTTCTGACCCTCCTGCCTAACACATTTCAACAGCATACAATTTAACTACTTGGGGCTACGGTGATTGCCAGGCCAACACGGCGGACGGATCCTACGGTGGCATGTTGACGAAATTGTTGTTCCGCCACCTACCGGATTACTACCCTGAAAGCTCTGAGCGCGCTTCGGCATACGCTCACTTCCCATTCTTGGTGCCAGAGAAGATGAGGGAGTTTGCGAGGGAACACCGTGGTGATATTGAAGACAAGTACTATTGGGACCGCCCTCGCCCACCGGCTGGTCCCACCATCGTGGCCAAGAGATACTCAGATGTACAGGAACTGTTCGCCAAGCCGACAGTCTTCACTTCGGGTGCTGAGCAGCGGCTCAAATATCTGGGCGGGGTTGTTTGTCTTGACACCATTCCTGTGCGTCCATCCCACACGTGCCGCCGTCTTTCCTAACTGACAATTTCTTACAGGTTCAGAAGGTTCTCACAAGCGACGTACAACTGATGGCGGCGACTCGAGCACTCTCCGAAATCACAGAGAGACTGATTAGAGAGAAGAAACTCAAGGGTATTGGCCCTCACAGTATGTATCTTGATATTGTGCGAGATGTCATCAACCTTCTTCCTGTGCATTGGCTATCCACCCACATCGTAAGTTTTGCTTACGCTGCGCCACGCCACGCCTCTGAACTAGCCCCGCTCATCTTGTCCTAGCTTGGGCTACCTCTCAAGACGCAGGAAAATACTCATGGCACGATTAGGGAACAAGAACTCTATGGCCAGTTTGCTAACATTGCAAAGTGAGCGCCCCGAATCTAATTTCACGTGACTTGCTCGCCTACTCGTGTTCGCCAGCTACGTCTACCGCGACACGGATCCAGAGAATGAGTGGTTCTTGCGAGAACAGTCACAAACTGCCACCCGTGAGATGTTAGAGTACGTCAAGGGCCACCTTACACGGCTGACGGGAAGTTTGGTACGTCGTTAGTACTTGTTCCCTGCGTTCAGGCTGTGAACCCTGACCGCAGGTAAATCTCGAGGGCATCCGTGACTTTGTTCTCCATTGGGTATCGGAGAGCAACGATCACAGTGAAGGCTTCCTGAAGCCGTTGGTGGAGGCAACCGGTTCACGATCGAGTACCAGCGCATTAGATGATCTTGCTTGCAGCGTTTTTGCATCAGTCGTACCCACGGCCGCGATTTTCTCACAGATCATCGCTCACGTCGTCGATTTCTACCTCGGTGCGGATAAAGCGACGCAGCGGGCGCAAATTGTCCGCCTGGTTGAGGGGCATGAGAATGCCCGGGTTATGCCCTTTGTTTTTGAGGCAATTCGTGAGATTTGATCTATCCGCTGATGGGGATGAGAACTAACTAAGCGATACAGGTCTGAATCCTCCCGTGAGTGCCAGAGAAGCCGCGAAGAAAACGGTACTGACCAAAGACGTGCAGTTGTACAGCGTACTGCTGAGTGCCCAATCTGCCACGAGTGTTGCGGGCTCTACGGTCGCTAGAGGTCAACACATATTAGCCAGCATCATCGCTGCCGGTCATGACGTGGGTCATCTCAATGTTGGACACTTTACAGCATAATAACCAATGTCTCAGCCCTCAGCATTCGACCATCCTGACATGCCTAACTATGCACAGTCCTTAGAGCGTGTTGAGTGTGTCCTCGGCTTGGATCGCAAAGGGTGGGTCCATTTTAGGTTAGCTTTCCTTCAGTCGTCTCATGAGTTTTTTGTAGCCTCTTGTCCCCCAAGTTGTTTGAACAAGTATGTCTGATCTAGTTGGCAGAGATTTGAAAACTGACATTTGGCTAGGCCGCACCACTCGTACTCTGTCAGATCTTCAAACTGAAGAACTTGATCCGTCAACCGACGCAATCTGGCCGGTTAGCAGGAACCCCCCAGAATATTTCTGGCGTGCCTGAACAGCTCTACTGTAAACCAAATGGAAGCCTCACGCCACTCCCTGTGTCGCTCGTCATTCAGGTACGTTGTATCTTCAATCTTGGGTAATATGGGTATGGCAGGCTTACGGCAGCAACAAGTTCGACGAATGAAGCTGATGGAGATTGGGGCTATGATGAGAGTCGATTGATTAGCTGCACAAACGAAATAGAATATTACCTAAGTCTATCATTGGCTGTCTGTGGCATGCGATTGGCATCTGCGAGTGGCGTCAGGTTAATCGTGGACTGCTGAATGGCCAAGGTAGCGCTCATCCACGTCCTCCACTTACATAGTTGTACAAATTAATATAAAAGGGAATCATCATTTTTGAGAGGAAACCCGAGAGAGTTGATGGCTCTCGATTTTTCAAAAGGCATCTAATAGGCTCGTGGTCTCACTCATACACGCCTGGTTGTGCATTCATACTGCCAAGAAGGTCGATGTGAGGGCCACAGGGCCACAGGGACCAGGTACTATCATGATGAGATTTGGGTAGGATAACAATTGAGTCGGAGCTTGTATTTTTATCATGTGATAGCGTATAGGTGTGGTGTGAGTGGATGAGCATTGAGCATCTTGTGTCTTGTATCCGTCATCATGTCTTACACCGTCAGGGTATGCCTTTTCGCTTCTCCGTTTTCAGAGTTCCCAATTCGCCTTCACCCCAACAGGTTACGAACATCGGTCCCTCGACAACAGAGCAACAACTCCATGATTTCTTCTCGTATGTCATTCATCGCGGTAGTTTGCATCGCTCCTTTGATTGTCTCCTCTTGCTAGGTTTTGCGGAAGGTATGTGTTTTCCCTCTTCACTCGGGCACCTCTCTCTGTAATTCTCTGATTGGCGATATGAAGCATCTCGAGAATCGACCTCGACGAGAGTGGCCCTCCGAAATCAGCTGTAGTACACTTTGAGAAGCCCTCTGCTGTGAAGACGGCTGTTATGGTGCGCAGATTCCCCTCTTAACACAACTCGTTTCGCTGACCATTCATTCAGCTTAACGGAGGCTCACTTGATGGCCATGACTTAAGCGTGCAGTCTGACACAGTGCACCCAGACGAGGACGAAGCACCGCACATCCCGGGTTCTCCTCTTGATCAGAGTGACAAGCCCAGGGCAGGCAGTGAGTGCCTTATTTGCGGTATTTATGGTCCCACCACGACTACTGACTATCTAGTCGCCGCGGAATACCTTGCCAAGGGTTATAAGCTCTCAGATAGTATTCTGGATCGTGCCATCCAACTTGATTGTGAGTTTAACGTTGTCTGGCTTCGTTCGCAGAGTAGCGTGAATCATAATCAATAGCCGAAAAGGGCATATCGACACGCTTCCTCAGCTACTTTCATTCTCTCGACACCACCATCGGTGCCAAGGCTCTTGGTCCTGATCAGACTATCTCTGGAAAGGTGACCAGCACGATTCAGACCGCAACGCAGCACGCCAAGACTGTGGACGAACAGAAGGGCTACTCGAAGGTCGCGGGGGATGTGTGTCAATCAGCCCTTTCCCACCTTTTCCGCTGATGCCCTCACCTTGACAGCATTACACACGTGCTCTGCAATCCTCGCTTGGCCAGCGCGTCCGAGCATTCTATACTACGACCTCAAAGCAAATTTTTGATATTCACGAGGAGGCCCGTCGCATCGCAGATGTACACAAGGTATCTCGACAAGCACACGCCACCGGCTCTGAGAGCGCGGAGGTCCCTGCTGCCGCAGATCCTTCGAACAAGGAGGGCTAGAGACTGCCTGAACAGATCTCTGTATGTTTTGAGTAGCACGTGAGGAGCATGATGATCGTTCAGTACCGTGATATCAGGTTATGTACCCGGAACGCGCCCTGTATGTAATATTATCTCTCTTATCATATCTCCAGATCAACGCGTGACTTTCCGTGAAACCTATAGCTAAATGCCGTCATTGGACTTTAACTTGTCTGTCGGCCGAACCAAAGGCGCTTCTGAAAAATAAATCCGACGTATGAGGCACCAATACAGACGTCGTCCAGAGTATAAATATTCTGTCTATCATGTGTTTATGGCACTTGTGCGCCGGAAAGTTAACATGGACGACACAACTACATCTAGCGACTTCGCCAATTGCGACGCTTCAGGATGGTCCGCAACATTATATCATACAGTAGCGTCTTACGTTTACTCTTCTGAGGCGACGGCGCCGATCCTTCAGTTGCTCAATGCGCAAACGGGCGACAGAATTCTCGACTTGGGTTGTGGGAGCGGAGAAGTGACAGCTGAAATCGCGCAGCTAGTTGGACGCGAAGGAGTTGTCGTAGGCGTTGACATGAGCGAGAGCATGGTCTGTCATTAGTTGCTGACCTGATACCAGGATGCTGACGCTGGTAGGCGCAGATTGCGAATGCCCGCGAGATAACGAAATTCCCGGACACGCACCTCATCGTGGGTGACATGCAGGGCCCAGGATTCCTTGAGGAACTACCACCTGGTTTTTTGGGGAAGTGCGATAAGATATTCAGCAATGCCGCTCTACATTGGTGTAACAAAGATCCCATTGGGGTTTTGGTTAATGCCCACAAGGTTCTGAAAAGCGGGGGCATATTTGTCGCTGAAATGGGTGGTCACGGTAATGTATCAGGTACGTCCCAGTCTTGGTGTACCAAAACCAGCTGGGCACATGTTCTACTATCCAGGTGTCAGAGATGCATTGCACGCCGCATTGCAGAAGAGGGGGATAGATCCAGTGGCAAGGGACCCGTGGTATTTCCCTACGCCAGACGAGTATACCGAGTTGTTGAAATTAGCGGAGTTGCACCCGTTATCCGTTTCCTTACACCATCGCGCGACTCCGGTCGCAGATCTCGGGGGATGGATTCGTCTTTTTGGAAGACACTTCCTGGAAGGCATCGGGCCGGAGGAGCAAACTATTGTGAACGAGGTCATCGAGACTTGCCGTAAGAGCGGTGCATGGCGACAAGATGGGGAAGAGAAGTCATGGGACCTCGAATACGTTCGGCTGCGCGTCGTTGCGGCGAAGGGGAACAGTCACGTCGAATTCTAAGGTCGACGAAACAAGGCCGGGGGGGGTTGCAACAATTGAAATGTACAACATACGTCGTGTACAGATTCTCGGTGAACCTATAAAACGTTCCCATCGATTCTAGGTAGATCATGCACCATATCATTCTACGTCTCCAACGGCTCCGGGGCTTCCCGGGCTTCCAGCTGACTGCCACGCTGCTAGTATGAGGTTGGCAACATCTTCGACACCCTTGCCCTCCTTTACGCTACAAAAGATGGTCGGGCCATCCCCTCTCATGAGTTTCGAGT